>VZRZ01004834.1:432992-449051 GCA_013398175.1 Climacteris rufus
AAAAAAAAAAAAAAGAAGGGTTCAGGGAGAATTTATAGCGCTTTCCAGTACTTTTCGAGGGGCCTACAAGAAGGATGGAGAGGGACTCTTTAGCATGAAGCATAGCAATAACGAGAGGCAAGAGTTTTACACTGAAAGAGGGTAGATTAAAATAAAACCAAAGGAAAAGAAAAATTATGATGAGGGTGCTGAGGCACTGGCACAGGTTACCTAGAGAAGCTGTGGATGTCCCATCCCTGGAAGTGTTCAAGGCCAGGCTGGTTTGGGCTCTGAGCAGCCTGGTCCAGAGGAAGGTGTCTCTGCCTATGGCAGGGAGATTGGAACTAGATAATCTTTAAGATCTTTTCCAACCCAAAGCATTCTATGACTCTATGGCTCATTTTGTATATAATTTAAAGCTCTGTAGCATTTCTAGAATACTAATTTTGACTAAATAAAATGCATTCTTTCTTACATTTGTAGGCAGAACCTGGAGATAATTGTAATTCAGTGTTAGAAACTGAAATAATTAGTGGATAATGCAAAAGAATTTTTAAAATATCAACTCAAAAATCAGAACCCTCCAGGAACACTATTGATTAAGTAATCAATATTTAGTTTCTTTTCAGTTTACAAAATATCTTTAGTCTTAGGGCCTTTTTCTAGTAAAGTTTTATGAAGTTTTGATAAAAAGATGTAAAAGGTTATTCACCTGCTCAGAAGTTATGTTAATATGAACTGAAAAGATATATTTTACATTTAAAAACATTAACTCAAGATACATGAATCCTATAACAACTGTTTTGTTAGTCCTTCACTGTTTCCTGACATTTAAATTATTCCATGAAGCCACTTATTGAAATAAATTCTCTGAGCTCTCTGAGTTATTTTGCAAAAATTCTTTGATACTGTTTTGGAAAATAAGCCAAAACCAGCTGATGAATTATCAAGGAAAAAGGCCTTGCTTTCAGATCTTGCTTTAAGCCTGAAGAGACCTGAGTCAATACTTTCTGTCTCAAAGTTCTCAATGGACATTTGGAGGGCAGTGTTGTCATCCTGGCTCCCAGTTACTCAGAGAGAGAAAAGAACATTTGTGCCAGATGGTGTCATCCTTTTTATCAGATATGTAACAGTGATAGACAGCATGTGAGTTGGACAGCAAGAAGAGAAATGAGATAGAGGAAAGAAATATAGATGTCAAACATATACTCTAAGTCTTCTTTTATGCAGAACAATGGGACAGATACCAATGCAGGGCAGGTATCTTTTGCATTTCAGAAAGTAGCATACATGTTAATTCTGGGCTTTACAGGGTACAAAGGTGCAACACTACAACAATAGTAATGCAAAAATATACTATACTTTCTCAACTTTAATGCTTGTTCTATAAGAGATTTTATGGTTTTCTAAGACTCTAATTAATCTTGAAAGATTTCAGAGAAATACCAAAGGAGGGAGAAGGCTCCAGGGAGACCTGATCGTGGCCTTCAATGAATTAATGGGCTTATAAGAAAGATGGAGAAAGAGTTTTTTCAGTGTGTGTAGTGACAAGACAAGAGGCAATGGTTTTAAACCTAAGGATACCCCGTTTCTGGAAGTGTTCAAGGCCAGGCTTGATGGGGCTCTGAGCACTCTGGTCTATTGGAAGGTGTCCGTGCTCATGGCAGGGTGATTGGAACTAGAAGATCTTTGAGGTCTCTTCTTACCCAAACCATTCTATGTTTCTATGAAATGCTTTCTATCCTAGTAGTGAATAACTTGCTTATTCAATTCTTGTTTCTCAGTGAAAACACCATCAAAAGGAGATTAAGATGCACAGGGGTTCTATGAAACAAATTATTTTAATGTTGTTTAATTTCATGTCATGACAAGTTATAATCATTGGCAGAGTATTAGAAATAGAGAGACTCTTAAACAATGTCCAAATCAGGTATAACTTGTAGTATTACTTGTTTAGTTTTAAATTAATATGCCATTGGTCTCAATTCATGATGCAGAAGCTGTATTACACATACCCCACCTATGCCATAATAGTCCTAATGTTAAGGACAGGATTTTTTTTCCTTGTACTCTGATGCTAATAAAACTTGCTTTACTGTTACTTATTTTACGTCTTAGAGCATGGCTTTCCTACTCTATTGACTTTATAAATCTATGGTATAGAAGTCTGTATCATAGTTGTCTAGCCTTCCTTTAGACTAAAAGGAGAGAAATAAGCAGTTCTAGGAAACAAATAATCTCTTTCCATGAGAGACATCTAAAATTTAGATTCTGTAAGTGCCATTTCTTTCTAATGAGTTTAATGGACTGACTGATGATTAAAGAAGCTTGCCCTGGAGTGCCCAAACTACTGGTTTTTTTTTCAACAAGTTGAGATCACCTAGTCCCTTGGGTCTGTGGTTTGTTGTTCCATTTGTTTTAATTAAATTTTTCTCTTTTTTTTAATGTAAAAAGGGCACTGGTTCTATTGAAAACCACATTGATAATGTTTTTAGGCTGCTTTTCTTCTGGGTTTACAATTATTAGTGATGACAATGACCATGATGATTGCTAGTTTGGACATCTAAAGTTCATTATCAGGCAAAAGTTTCAATTTAATTTAGTGTTTTTGGAAGCTGCCTATGTAAATGAATGATTCTTCTATTTTTTTTTTTCTCACAAAGGGTTGTCCAAAAGAGATGTAGCTATCAGTTCTTAGCCACGAGGACTGTGAGAGTTTATTCAGACTCCACACAATGTGGTACCATGCAAGAGGTTCATAAACATTAACTTCAGCTTGAAGGTCATCTCCCTTGGCTCTCTTCAGTGGAGAGAAACAGCTTCTCTAGGGGATGTTTCAGAGAACCAGAACTTAGTTTTCTGTTCTGAATTGCCCATTAGAATCTTCTGCCTCCATCTCCACTGAGTGTAGAGGGAATGTGGGACAGCAGATTCTCAGGACTAACTTAGAGTGTTTGAATATCCCATGTTAGTACACAGAGAAATCTAATGTTCTGGAGGCACTTGCAAGTCAGTGTACACCCATCAAGGAAATTAAGGTTCTTGTCCCATATTGTATAGAGGGAGCATTAACTACAATCTATTTTCTTTGTCTTTAAAAGCAGTGTCACACTGTAGCACGTCAGATGCAGTAAAATCTATTAATTCTAGGGTAAAACATATTAGATTTAATTTTTATTTTAAGATGCAGAATGGCAGGGTTTTGGGTACATGTGTTATTTAGTTTTCTAGTTCTGATTTTTTCTATGTATGCTGAATTTCAGACAGGAGCTTTACAATATACATACAAACATTCATTATGTGACAGATCAGATTTTATTGCTACTGAACACAGCAAAAATATATTTAGTAATGAATTTTATCTTGATATTAATTTTATCTTTATGTAGTCTTGATAATGTTAGGAATAGTATTTACTCATTTTTAGGTAGATAAACATGATTTACTAAAGTACCATTATATAGGTACCTCAAAGTAAAAGAAAAAATATAATCCTTGTGAATTTCTGATGTCATTTGGTAGTAAAGGAGAAATTAAATTGTTTTAAACAGATAGGGATAACAGGATTAATGCAACGTAAGGTTCAATGAGCAAAATGTCTAGAAAATAATTCTGTCTTTATTAGCAACAGAGAAATTCAATGTCCCTTTTACAGCATCAGTTTTATGTTTAAGTTTACTTTTGTAGTAAATTTGAGAAGAAAGGTTTTATTTGTGACTAACCCTTTCATCACATTTATGATGAAGGTTTATGAAACCCTGAGTTATAAGCTTTCAATGATATTTCCCTGTAGTTAATTTTAAACAAGCTTACAGAAGCATATTCAACATTTTCCCCCTCCTTAATTTTTTTTTTTCAGGGAAGGCACTCTGTCTAGTATAAAACCCTGTGAGTCATTGGGTGATTTGGTATTTTGGGGGCAGTTGGTTTGTTGTTTTGTTTTGTTTTGTTTTATTTGGTTTGTGTGGGGTTTTTTTGTTTGTTTGATTTTTTTTGTTTGTTTTTTTGGTTTCTTTGGGGTTTTTTTTGGGTTTTTTTTTGGGTTTTTTTTGTTTTTCTTTTACTATATTAGTGAATTATTTTAAAGGAATATGAACATGCTGGAACTTGAGTCTTCACTTTTTCAACTGGGTTGTAGGTTTTATTAAAACACTCCTCTCTGGGGATTAATATGAACATTTGTGGGATAGAATTCCTTTGTAAAGGCTTATAGGTCTGCTGCTCATTTTGGCAGAATTGTATGAGTCATTTTTAGATGGACTTGGAGCATCTAGATTCTGCATATCAGGTTACTGTTTGTGAGTCAGCAAAAATGAGTTGCTGATGACCTGTCTATTGCAAAAAAAGTGGATGTCAATACCTGTGGTTCCTGGAGGCACCGTGTGCGTGTGGAGTCATGGTGCTTCCCCCATCCTCACCACCGAGGTGTCTCCCAGCTGCATTCTGCAGTGGCCTGGGCTGCAGGACCACACATCACCCTTTCAATCCTTGTAGGGAGTAGGGTGTGAGCAGTCAGGTACAGCTCCAACAAATATTGATGGCCTTCAGATTGCATGTTGAGTGCCTGAGGTGTCTGTGCATCAAAGCGATACATCTCACAGACCTCCAAATACTGTAAGGTAAGTAATTATTCTCCCTTTTGATTTTTTTTTCTCTTCCCATGATTATTAATACAAACAGGCAAACTGATTAAGTCTCCATATATGAGTAAGAGAGCTTGTGTGAGAAAGTGATGACTGAAAAAGCTATCTGTAAAAAAAATTTTGAATGGGTCTTTTTTTAGCCTTTACTCTTAAACTACCAAAAAATCTGTCTGCCTCTTCCCCTGAAATTTTTATGTATCTCCTTGATCTGCAGTGACTAAACAATAAGTAGATAAATGAAATATTTATTGCATATACAGGTGTAAGAACTAAATGTGCTTTCACATATCCAGAGTGATGGCATAATGTCTGGTAATTCACAGAAGAGTAAAGATAATAGTTTTCAAAAGATTTCAGTTTCCTTTTGAGGTTTAAAATTCTGTGGTCATCCTAAATTTTCTTGTAATATAATTTTTCTGAATAAGTGTCCCAGTACCTTAATTAATGTAGCTATTTCTTCTCTTTTGGTGTCTGCACTTTGGAAAATAAATGAAAAACAGGCTGCTTATGTATTACTGTATATTTTCCTCTAATGATTTAATTTTTCACTATTTTTTTTTCTGAGAATTCTGCTGAAAATCTCTATGTTTGTACAGGGCACTGAATTCTCTGAGAAATCCATCACTGATTAGATTCTTCTGCTGTTTCTTCACCAGTTAATTACATTTCTTAAGCATAGCCACAAATGTAAACTGAGACATATCACTTTTATGGTTTATTCTGTAGACTGCGTTCCATATTTTGAATTGGTTAGCTCTGTCCTATTATTAAAAGAGTCTGGAAAGGAGCATGTCTTTGTGATACTAGTGTGCAGTTACATTTTGTATATTCAGTGACCCAGTATTTTGTAGCATTTCATATGAGCCATAAGAGAAGATGAACAAAGACTAAATGCATGAGTCATTATTTGCTGAAAGGATCTGGTATTCACATTTTTGTTGTGTCCCTCAGAGTGAACGTGTATATTTTTTGTTTTGCAGGGATTGAAGGGGTTTTCTAGTGAATATCAGAATAAATGTGCAGTTCTCTGCTTTTGCTGTTCTTTCAACCGGAAAGTACAGTGCAGCTCCAGCATGTACTCTCCAGTATGAAAAGTATGGAGTTTTAGAGAATATTGAATAAATACTATGGTTATTTTTAAAAACTGTCCCTGTCTGAAAAAAAACCTCAACCCTTTAACAGTTCAAAAAATACCTGCATTAACAGAATAGAAAACCACTTTTGACACTAAGCCAGTTGCTTTATATAATTATCTCGTTGTGTAATTAATATTGGAGAAAGACAGGTAAAAATAATTAAACACTATGCCAGAAGGATGGAAATTTTAATAAAATATTAATGTATTTATTGTAAAAAAAATTTGGTTCGGAATATTAGAAAGATATAATTTACTTCTATTTCGGTATATTTTCTATTCTAAGCTGATAATAAAAAGTGGTACAACCTCATTGGCTTGGAGGAAAGGGATGCTATGGATTTAAAAAGATGTGATAAGTAGAAACCTCAAATTAATGAATTCAGTGAAGTATGATTTTCAAGAGAGAAAATATATGTAAAAATTTCCAAGGCTTTCTAAGTTTGAGGATTGTACTTCAGAGGCATACTGAATTTTTATAATTGAGAAATTTACATATAAATGTCTTTGGAAAAGTGACAAATGTAGGTGCAATATTCCAAAGTAGATAAGGAAGCATCTCTTCTCATGTTTTTCATCCAGCAGTCATTTTATGCCCTGCAAAACGTCCATATTAGATCCTGAGAAGAAAAACAGTTGCAATTTTAGCTACAAAAGCATAACATGTTTAATTTTACCTTCCTTTATTTCAAAAGTGTTTTACAAGTATTGGTAAATTGTTTTCTATTTCAGAAGTAAAGTAATCTGGGATTTCAGAAAAGAGATTTGGATTTTAAAGACATTTACTTGCCATGTTTGGTTTTATGTTCACTGTGAAACCATAACAGAAATATCTGTTTCACTGGTCAGAGTGTCGCAAAATAGCAATGTTATGATTTATATAAAGGTATACGTCTTGATCTATGTAAAGTGGGCAAGAAAGTTCATAAATATGCACTTATTGAATGTTTTGATGTTAGCTGTTTTAGCCCCGAAAACTGGCTTACAGTAAAACTATCTGATGAAATTGTCAACACTACTGGTTAAAAGATCTGAAACTTTATTAAACTATGTCTTGGTTGCCCATTGTGTCAGCCAGCTTTCATCTCACTGACAGATCTCTGGATGTCTTTTCAAAATTGGAAATATCTGTTAGTCATGCCTGGAATTGCAATCAAAATTATGTCTGCTTGAATATCTTTGTCCTTTTAAAAATCAGGCTTCCCACCAATATTTACTTTAACCCACTTAAAATGAAAGCTGAAGTTATCGATATAGAGACTTTTTTTCCTGACATTCTGCTTTTCATCAGAAAATCTAGTCTAATGTGAGATTATTTTTTATGGATTATTTTTCCAGATTTAGGGGATCTGGATTTCTTTAGAGGATGCCACATTATTGTTAATAGTGATATCAGTAAGAGATGATCACAGATGATAAATGTCAGATTATGATTTGTTATAAATGCAACATTTTGCATTTCAACCAATACTTTAATTTTTTTGTCTTATTTTAATCATAACAACAGGAAGGAGAAAATGAAAACTTTTTAGTAAAGATCACTACAATAAAAGAAATCCAATGATACATGAAATAATTATTTCCTGTTATCAGTTCTCCTTTTGTAAAAATCACAGTCTTAAATCTTGTTGAAATATCTTGAATTCTCTGGATATTACTAAGTGGATTTGATTTAATGATTTACATTTTAAATAGGCTTTGAAACTTACTGGCTGCTGATAGTTATCCTGACTGGATAACTTTTGTGTTATTAACCACCACTACAAAACGTGTGACAGGAATATCAGTTTTCAGGGAATGGGTGACTAATTCTTCAAAGATGAGACAATGCATGTTCTGAAGTCACACTACAGAAAATTTCTGGTGATACTAGAATAGTTTTTACTTTTTAGCATAATAAAGTCTTTAAAAAATTATTAAAATGATAGTCTGGATAGAAGAACAATTTTTGTTTCAACCATTCACTTTTTAGTTAAATTTTCTATACTGAAAGAATGTTCAAACTTATTAATGTTTTTCCATATTACAATTTACTCTATGAGAGAAAATGATCAATAGTCAGGGCATTATTTGAAGAAACATTTGTTCTAAACAGTTTTTCACATAGATTTTTGAAGTTCAGAGTACTATTTGCCTGGGTGTTATGGAAAAGCTATAAAGAGGTTTTAAATCCCCTACAGCAGCATTTCTACTGAGATAAAAGAAATAAGAGGAAAATAGTTTTTCTGGTGAAGATTATCTGTCTTAAAGTAATGGTTTTGGGAAAAGCCATGAAATATGGACTGAGATGTTAGGAATTTTGAGAATCTCAGACTCCTTGCTGGAGTAAATTTGTTGATACCAGAACCACTAGATAGGCCTCCTAAAGTAATGAAGAGAACCTCATTTACAGAAGGTGCAGATTATGCTGCACATGCTCTCTGGCTTCCCTTCCTATTTCTTTTCCTACAGCCTTCTCTTTGAAGTTCTGCAGATGTATGCTTCCCTCTTTCTTCTGTCTCTTCATTTCTTCTTATGCTAAAGGCATTGAGGAATAATCTGTGGTCGCATTCTGAATGTACATTAGTATTTTTATGAAGATTGAGGCATATATCCTTCTTATCCTTTGCATTTTCCATCTAAATTCCAAATAAGGTTTTATATTTGCCATGGACTTACTTTTTGATCCATTACTAAAGTAACAAATCCAAAAGAATGAAATCTTACTTCTAATCGGAATATGTATGTGTTGGTATTATTTGCATCACAGTTTCCATTCAAGAGAATGTGGGCAATCAGCACTGAAACTTCCTCATAGAACTGCAGCATTGGAGGCTTTGCTTAAGTGTTGTGATTTGACCTGAACTTGTGTTCAAGCCTAGGCATCTTCCACTCGGCAGTCTGTAATGCAATACTTCATAAGAATGGTGAAAGTAGCATGTTAAATCATTTTGGCTGAAAAAGTAATTGTTAATTACTGGAGAGTAATTGTACCATTATTCCTCAGTAAGAAAATTGTATAGGTCACCTCAAACCAAGAATTCTGGGCGTTTTCTAATTTAAATTGCCATTTTCAATCTTTTTATTGCTTATTAACCCCTTCTGATATCAGCATGTTTCAATTTTATCTCCCATGATGATCTTGAATCATTACTTGAGAAAAGCCTGCATAGATCCTGTTCAGAGGAAGAGATACTGTTCAAGCCAATGCCTACTTTTTTTTGTGCCTACCCTCAGAATGGGATGTCATAAAAGGTGACCCAAAAAGGTAGTATGATTTGTCAGGGAAAGGTTCTGAAGATAAATGCTTTTAAAATATGCTCTATTGAAAAGCCTGATTTGCTCACAGATTCTCTAATGAAAGAGATCTGATTTACAGTTGGACACAATCATTGCATTGCATCTGAAAGCTAAATGCCTCTTGTTAGAAAGTGCTGTAGGAATATAGAAGTCCTGGATCCCTGATGTTGATAATGTTGTGATTAGACCATGGTCACAAGATACTTTTGATGGCAAAGAACAGGAATATGTGTGGATTCAGGAAAACTAAAAGCATATCTATATAAGCTGCATTTCTTTTTATTTCCTCTTGTGCCACCTGGTATTATTTGCCTCAATACACCAGTCAACTATTGGACATAGAAAGAATTGGAAAGTTTAAAAAATGCATGAGCAGAAAGTAAGTTTTGCAATAAAATAGGTGTTCAGGTTGTGTTGCTGAAAGCAGCCTATGTTTGGGTTTTGGACACCAGAACAAATGAACATCTGCATTAGAATATTTGGAGTATTTATGTTTTGCTGTGCTACATGAAACTAGTGTAATTATTGTTAGACAGCAGGTAGCTTGACTACTGAGGGGATCAGCAAAGGAAATCAAGTCTGTGTTGAAGCTCCCTTTAATAGTCAGTGAGCTTAAGAAAGAAGTCCAGAGGATTAATTGTGGCATGATCTTTGCAAGTAATATATATTAAAAACCCCCCTTAAGCTGGTGCTTGAGCTTGGTCATGGAATCAGACTATAAAACTGCTTTTCACATGTCCCCATCAAAATTACTTGTTGTTATTCACTTCTGAAGGCTGTTCATATGAGCATTTTTATAGGGGTTCTTAGCACTGATGTACTGACCCTAACTTTACTCATGCAACTGTTCCCGTTTTCTATAAGATAATTACCACAGAGACATTTTCAGAAACCTTAAAGCTTGCCATAAACAGTGACACACAGAATCTTGTACTTCTGCTTATTAAACTCTATCAAGGAGATTTACTGAAAATTAAAGAGTTTGTGAGTATATATGATAAGGCCTTTGTGATCTTGAATTCTTAAGCTTGGCGACCCACATATTTTTTGAGACCCAAAGTGCATGGATGTTTGGGGGGGGTTGGAGGGGGTTGTGTTTTTTTTTTTTTTCTCTTTTAAGGTGAAGAATAAATTATTATTGTCATGTTTCTAGTCTAAGGCTGATTAAGACATAAGTTTCCCAGTTAACCCCCTTCTTTCCTTTGAGTTCATAGACAAGGAGGTATCAAAAAGCCATAGGCAAGAAATGCTGTCCTGTTCCAGACCAGAAGACTCTTTGGGGCAATATCGAGTCTAAGAAGAAAGAATAAGGGGCAAATAATTTCTAATCATATAAAGCCTAACAAAGTTATATTTTAAAATTTTGGAGTGGGAATTATAAGAAGTATCTTGAAAGCAGTAATATTTCTGAGCATATCTTTAGGCAACTTAATTAAAAGAGTATCATGGTTTGTTCCTGCAAGGTTATTTAGCCTATACTTACACCCAGCAAATCAAAACTCCTATAGAATGTACAACACTCCCTTCTTGTTTCCAACAAACATTTTTATTACAGAGAATGAGATGACAGAAACTTAGGTTAGAAATATCCCGGTTTGCATTTTTATTTCATGTCCATCTTTCCTAGCACTGGTTTGGGGTTTTTTTTGTTTGTTTGTTTGTTTGTTTGATTTCTGTAGGCATTATTTGTAAAGCCTTAATTTCAATTTACAGTTCTTTATTATTTTCAAATTGCTATTAAAAAATTCATTATCTTTTTGACTACAAGTTCCTTATATTATGAATTTATCATATTTGTCACTCCTTGATGAGCTTCTTTGCCTAATGTATCAACTAGTGATCAATACTGATTGCAAGACCTGCAGCTTCCATACAAAATAATTAATTTTTCAGTCCATATTCCTTTATTTGTTTGTAGCTCCCTTGTATTTTTAAGATAATAGCAGTTCCCAGTCCAGGATCTTGCAGTATTTATAGGCTCCTGTGGTAGTCCCTCTGATTATATACAATTTGCATAAAATGCCAATAATCTCATTGCTTCTATTAAAGTATTTGATAATTTCATTTTATGTGACGACTAGATCCATTATCCTTGATAATCTGGAACTGAATCTTCAAGTCCAGGTTCTTGTATGAATTAAACTTTTTTTTAAATCCAGAATTTTTGAACAAAAAATTACCATTTGCAGGCAGTGAGACAACATGGTCCTTCTAATGTTCGGTTGACCTGACCTGAAAATGAGAAAGAGAGAAAACAGAATTTTGCATTAAATTGAATTAGCATGAATTACATAATTGCCAGCCTTTGCCAGCCTTGCAAATTCCTCAAGTATTTTACTGGACCAGCCTTTGCTTGTGAGTCTGTATCTTGATGATTCTTGACAGAGTGTTCATAATGTCTGGCAATGTTGAATTTCTTGGCTACGAACAAGTTTTTCATGTTAAGTGTCTGTCTTGCAGAAATGTGTGCTATTTTTAATGATTTTAGACGTTTGACCTTTTTTCTCATATTTCTTACAGTAGTGTAAAAAATTTCCACTTGACATTTCCTTGATGTTGAAGCAGAGCAGGTGAACCTATGTTGGCATTTGGCTCTGGAGGTCTCTGGGTGTGTTGCACTGGGAGGAACTATCCTCTCCCAACTAGTGCTGGTGCATTGTAACTTTGTATGTAATTAGTGGTCTGATGGAACAGAGTTGTCACAAGGCACAAAATAGACCTGGTGCAGAATAAACAATTGGCAAGGTAAGGCACTATTACATCATAAAGCATAAATCCAACGCTTCCCTGTTAGCTTAAATGAATGAGAAAGTAAGTCATAATGTTCCTCTGTTTTTGAAAAGAAATATATACTTTAATATTGTATTTTTATAACATGGAATATTGTTTTGGAGTCATAGGTAAAGGTTTTACTTTCAGTTAAACTGATGAAATACCTCTTACGTTTTTTCTAAAGTGGAATTTTTCTTCATATGTCCAATATTTTGATAATATTGGGCAAATGCTAGCTAGAAAATGCTTTGGTATCATTAATGTCAGCTTTTAACTTTCAAACCACTGATCAGCAACTGCACTTGACTTCTTCATTCAGAGATAGTTTCTAAAGCTATCGATATTATTGAAAATATTGAAACTAGTCTAAAAAAGCAAAAAGGGCTTAAGAAGTAATGTCCATAGCCCCTATCCCAGTAATATCTTTCAGTCCATTTTCACAGAACTAGCTTTTAGAAACCCCTTTTTTTTAAATGAGGTATTGATGAGGACAATTCTCTTAAGAATATTCCTGTATTTTAAGTATTTGTATCTGTTGCAAGAATTTTCTGACATGGCTACTATTATCCATTTCCTTTTCCTCTCTGCCTCTCTCTCTCCAAATTTCTATTATTTATAAATCAAACTCAAAATTCCAGCTGAGTACTGTTGGTTTTTCTCACCTTGCTACAGGACTTACAGCTGGAGGGAAATGGCCAGATAGTGGAAATGTAACTGTTCTTCAGGTTGTGCTTTTAATATCATATAATCCATATAAACCAAAATAATCTAATCTATTGCTCTGGGAAATATTGCCCTAATGATGAGGGTAAATGAGCTTGGTGCCACTGTAAGGACAAAGAGAAGGAATTTAATTTGATTTTTTTTTTCCTTCTCAGGAAAGTTTCATTCATATCTGGCATTAATCTCATTTCTGTAAAAGCATCCAGGAGGAAGGAAATCAAACTGCTTGATCATGGTTACTCTTCTCTCATTAATCTATTAATCTAATCTATTAATCTATTATTCTCTCATATTAATCTATTAATATTATAACTGTTTTGTGGTAGTTCACCTCAATATGCATTTCAAAATTGCTGCATACTGTGAAATATTCTTTGCTAATTGTAAAAGTCATATCTGTCCAGTTATCCATTTTGATAATTTAAATTACAGAAACTAAATTACAGAAACTTGATCTTCATTTTTTGCTCTGTCAACTCAAGCAGCTTGAATATTTTTTATAGTCTCTTGCTAAGTTAGCCTGTCTCCCCAGCCTGATATCCAGTTGGTCTCATATTTGAAAAGTTCTTCAGTGAGCATACATTTAACCTTTCCTGTTCAGGTCAAGAATGAAAATAAAGTTTAACTTCAAACGTATTACTGATCCCCAAAATCTGACAACAGTACTGAGAGTGATGAAGTCATCATTAATATTGAAAAGATTTCATGAGTGTCTTCACAAAATATTTTAACTCATTACTTTTCTTTACTTTTTTCTTTCTCTTGTTCCTTTCTGTGCTGCCGTAGCTGACTGATCACACTCTACTTAAGACTGAATTACTGAGAGTGCTCTGTAACTTTTGTAATAGACTTGTGTTATTGAAGGTGCCAAGAACCTGTATGATTTGAACAATTCCTGCTTGATGTTTCTCAGCTATTTGCCAGTTGAGTGTAGTTGCTATAGACAGGCTCCCTGGTTATTCTCATACCTTTTCTAGAAATTCTATAATTGATGGAAAAAGTGACCAATGCTATGTCAAAAATCTATGAATACATAGCCTGAACATCAGTTAGAATTTCATCATTTGTATCATGACTTTGCAGAATCGTACTCTAAACAAGTTTATTGGGTAAAGTAGATAAAGTTGGTGACAGGAACTGTAAAGTGTGAATTAGTTGGGATGTTTGTATATGCATCATCAAGTTACAAAATGAGCATTCATTTCTCCTGAAAAATATAGAAAGCTGGCATCTTATTTTCTTTTTAAAGTAAAAGTAGACTAACTAAGTCTACCCTCATTGCAGTAGAATGCAGAATATATCTAAGGGCTTTGTTTACTTTGCACAACTAAGTTTATTTTAGTTGTTTCATTTTAAATTGCCTTTGATTTCCACACAACTGTCTTGGAAGAAACATAATTATATATTTCAGTGAATTTCATTCATTGCTGTTGTGTTTCTATTAGTTCTACAAGGACTATTCAATACTGGTTTGCTTCCTGCTAGAAGAGGTTGATATTTTTTTCCATATGATCTGTACTGTTGTCATCTTAACTGGGTGCTACCTTTATTTATAGAAGCTGCTAAGCAGCCAGGTTACCCTTTTCACTTCCAAGCATTCACTTCCACACGCTATCTAGAGTACTTAGTGACCATCCACACAGAGTTTTGCAAAGATTGATGAATAAATATTCTTCTGTAGAAAGCTGCGTGTTGAACCTCTTTTATGGAAAACTGACTCTAATACAAACTTCTCTAAGAGGTGATAAGACAATAAAAGGGGAGAATATCCAGGGCTGGTGTCAGCACTGCAGAAAAGCAAAGTAGCTCTGGTAGAAATACCTAAATCAGGAATCTGAACTGAGTACTTAAGGATGGCTGTTCGACCCACTGATGTTTCAGAAACCATTGTTATCCATGTGATGTTGTTACTACATGATAGTATGGTGGGAAATTTTTCAAACAGCATCTCTGAAAATCAAGGCAACACAGACATGGTGGATATCCCAACCTCCTCTCTTGCCTGAGGGGCTCTGAACTGAAGGAGCACATGGTGGATATCCCAACCTCCTCTCCTGCCTGAGGGACTCTGAACTGAAGGAGCACTGTCTAGGCAGCCATAACCATTTGGTCCTGAACATTTTGGCTCACATAACAACTCTGGATTTTGAGCCTGCTGCTTAAACTACCCTTGAGAAAGTTCTTTTGCTTGAAAAGCATTGTAAAATCATGCCCTACCAATATATAATATAGGTACTATTGTTTTTACAGAAATACAAACTGTTTTCCCCTAAACTTGTGGTCTGCTTCTATGTTGGATAGACTTAGGTGCTGCTTTGAAATACAGACATCTAATCCCATCTCACCAGAATGTTGAGAATGACAGTTGAATCAGAGATTTAAAGTTTTATGTACTATGGTAATTTACAAGATCTGTTGAATGCACCTGTCTTGTTTCATAGAGGTCCAGCTGATGTTCCCTAGCAGGAACACATTTAGCCTGACAGCTTTGTCTTGGAGAAACTGGTGCAGACAGCCCATCATTCACTGATGAACCACCACTGATCTAATTCTCTAGATTTAATAATAGGCCTTTAACTCCCATTATGGAGGAAGCTGGACATTTTCACAGCAGTTATTTTCTGCTTGCTTTTTTGTGGAGGCATCAAAACAGCTCAGTATGATCTATTTTATCTCTTCCAGACTGAAATATGAATCACAGAGATATTTTAAAAGTAAATTTCATTGTATGATATCACAGATATGTTGTAATTGTGGACACGAAGAGAAGGAAAAAAAAGAAAAGATATACTGACTCTAGTTCATTAGTAAAGCTACAGTTTTATGAATTCAACAGTCCAAAACAACCTTCAAATGTTATTAGGCAAAACAATTCTCAAAAGACAGTTCATGTTGCTGATATAATATAGCTATTTTTTTAATGTAATGGTGGTAATACCCAAGTAATAATGGAGTGTTTCTTTGATAGAACACTCTCCCCTTCATCAGACTTATAGGTTTCCTTTGTGAAACCAGGATACTTTCAACTACTGGTAAAAGCGCCTGCTGAACAATCCTATAGTAAGAAACTGAAACACTTTAAAAAGATTAGACTTAAAATTAAATTAACTTATGTGTAGATGAAGACTATTATGATATATTTTCTGTGATGGTTGAGTGAAAAAACTTTCGTGCCAGAATGCCTTTTCTAGGAGTCTGAATTCACTGTTATTGAGGTGGAGAAAATCTAGGTTTCTGCTAAGTCTCTTTTTTCCCACGTCATGCCACTTTATCATGGCTTAAATATATTGCAGTCAAATTTGGTTGGTGTATGGTGCTTTATATTAAACATGTTGTATTTGTAAGCTAGTTTGCATAGGTAGAAGATGCTGTGGAAGACTGTAGAAAAATGTGTTTATAATTTTTTTAATGCAAATGAGGTTATACATTTGCTTTCTATTATTTTCACATTTTCGCCATATTTTGAATGTGAGTTCCAATGACTATTTCTGGAAATAGTCCATTGATTTTCACTTTTTTTTTTTTTTT
>VZRZ01004834.1:449068-494158 GCA_013398175.1 Climacteris rufus
CAAATACTTTTTTTGGAAATAGTCCATTTTTTTTTACTTTTTTTTTTTTTTTTTAACAGTATGTAAGAAAAAGTATTTTCAGTTTTACAGTATGTTCAGAACATCAGACTGAAGTAGGTGCCACAGCTATTTTAGACTAATGGTTGGAAATTATGCCAAAATTTGACTTCTTACAAACACAAAGTACAGATATTACGTAATTTCATTGGAGACCTCAAACGTAAAGAAAATACTGGGATTAGTATCACGAAACATGAAATACTGGAACTGCACAATTTTAAAAATAGTTTAAATGAAATGCCCTGACCAGCATGTACATTTGTAGGCAGTAGTACTGTAGCAAGGCACTAATCAGCTAAGTACCATAATCCTCCTTATAGGGTAAATTCTTACTTGACCTCCAGCTATATACAGCACATGGTAACAGCATTAAACTATAACACTCCTCTCATGCTCTCAATAGCTTCCCATTGGGTCAGCTCTCTGACTTGAATTGCTGTTGTTTCATAGACTAAACTCTTTTTTTTTTCCTAGATGCCTTATATTTTATAAGTGCATTTTGGGGGAAGGGTTTGTAAAATAGATATCTAAAATTTGTGTCTCGAAATTAAGAGACCATTCCTATGATTTCACTGAACCTAGAAGATTAAATGAAAGCGCTAACGAGAACAGAAATTGATGTATTCTCATGAACCTGAGGCTTCCTACTTCCCAGATGTGCAGTGGCTGATCAAAAGGTAAAGCAGGGAAGAAAGATGCTGAATGTGTTGTGTGAATACAATGTCTAACGCTCAGCATTTCTTTTTCTTTTGGGGGATGATTAGGAGGATATTTTTTACTTTTAGTCAAAAACTCATTGGAAGTACTGAAAAACTTTCTCTTGTTCTTCAGATATATGAGAATATTATCTTTAACAAAGTCTTGTATTTTCCTATAATTTAGTTTCTTAAATTTTTTTCTATTTTCTGTGAAAAAAAAACTTCTTGAAAAGTTATATTTCTTTTAATTAAAAAGTATACATATAATTTTGAAATGGCCTTGTATTTTATGTTATTTCTACTTTTTAGTAACAGCTCAGTATTATATTTACTCATTCTTATGTTCTAATGTTTCTGTGACCTACTATTCTTTTAACACCATGTGTTTTAAACTAATTTGAATCCTGCTGTAAGACAGCTGTTAATTGATTCCACCCTTCCACAAATGATTTTTGTGGTGTCAGTACTGGTGCGGATAACAAGAATGTCCATTCTGACCAATTATTCTTGGAAAAAAATTAATCAATTTGCTAATTTTTATTGTTTTTATTATTATCTTTTTTGACACAAATTTTTTACTGAGAGAGAAGGTGAAATATTTCTTGTTTATCTAGTAAGTGGAAATAATTAGCAATTATTAATTTTGAAAATGTTCAAAAGTAGAAATAAAGAAAAAGCTCGGTGTTAAATTTATGTATAAAAGGTAAGCATTCATCAATATAGCTGAATGAATAAAGAGTAAAATACAATTTTATTTCTGTTTGCAGTTCTCAAATCATATTATATGATATAAAGGCTACTGAATATTCAGTCAAAATAAGGACAAAGTCATTTCTACTGGTAGTCCAATTTTCCCATCTGTGATGTTTTTGACTTAAGAAAAAGAAAATTAAACAAACTTATTAACTAAATATTTGTAGATTAGTGAGTGATACTTAAAATAACCTCTTTTGTTCAGCAATTACTTGTTTTTTCCATGTTATAACTCTTTTTTCCTTGCACAAAGTGAAATTAACCCTGCTGCAATGCTGATTTTTTGCTGAATTTCTTGTGTATTGTTTTATATATCTGTGCAATCATGTCAAGTTCAAAGCAAAATTGTTATCAGTGGTGAATTTAATTATGTTAACATTTTGTTACTACAGATTTCCTTTCATTCTGTTGATACCAGCCTGCAGTCAGTTAATTCATATTTTCAGATAAAATCTAATAGAGATCAACATCTGCATTACCAGTCTCATGCTTCAGTAAATTTTCTAGTCATTATTGTAAACTTAATTCATATTCTTTGGAGATACTTAGCTGGAATGTATTCTAATGGTTCAAAATATGGCTGCTATAAAATAAAATTGCAAAGCATGGCTGAAATCAGGAACGAAATATTGTCTCACATGAGATTTAGCTAGTGAATTCTTTAGTCTGAGTGTTAGATGTACTTCAGATCAATTTGTTTAAAACCATATTGGTCAAGAAATGCATTAAACACCTTTTCTATTTATTAGAGTAGGTTGTCTAAATTAATTAACTTGTGAATTGTGCCCTAGTTGCTAACATTCTTCATATTTTTTTTGAGGAGGTGAGAAACTAAGGAGAGGGGAACTGATGGATCAGAAGTTTAATCTAGTGTAAAACTAGACAGTATAGAACTGTAAAGAGAGATCTTGGTAGAAACTGGAACTGCTTAGAAGTCAAAAAAATCCCTCTTTTTTCAGTAAGGGAGCCATAGCTGCTTCGAAGAGTGTGCAAGATGAATTCTCCTGCACAGTGTGACTCAGCAAAAGCAAAAGTTATAAGAAGAGAATAAGAAAAGGAATTAAATCAATGCCAGCTAGTCTCTTAAAACCACTGCCAAAAATAGGTAAACATTCTGCAGATTTTCAGTATTGCAAAGGAAGTCTGTGGAAATGCTTAAGTGAGAGAGCAGGAACCTCCCTGGGAAAGGTAGACAGACTTTAAAGTCACACAGCAACTTTGGGTTGTAACTTCAGGCTTCAAAGTCCAGAGTGTGCTCAGCTCACCTCCTGGCAGCCTGGGACCCCTTTTGGCTAGGTGTTTTATCTGCTCCTGTCACTGTTGTTTTAAATGCCTTAACTGTCTGTTAAACACAACACATAGAATTATAAGAGGTTCAAATAGTAGAAGAACCATTCACTCAAGAACCAAAAAATGTTGTTTCCCTTACAGGAGTATTGTTGTAAGGGAGAGATGAAGCTGTGCTTACTGTATTTGATGAGGTCTCTAACAAGAAGCCCTGTACCTTGCATGGCTTTTGTGACAGAGTTCTGGTGGAAAATAATAATTTTTTACCTTCTCTGAATTATTCTTTCATGTACTGAAAGAATCACATTCTGAGTTGAGCAAAATTATGATATGTTCAGAAGAGATATTTTCAGTTTTAATTTTCCAGTCAATTTTATTCCTTGATAATTTATAGGAAATAGAGAACAAAATATTACAGGATTATCTAGTAAATTATAATTATGTTTTACAAGTAGATGACCAATATTCGACTTTCAAGTCAAATGATGGCTCAGGCCCACTGAGACTTTACCATTTTTTAACTGACCTAAAGCTTCTGATAAATAAACGTTTTCAAGTAAATGCAAATTAATTCAGGTAGTCACACAATCTTTAGAAATCTTTAGAATTGCATCTAATGAAAGTTTTCTCCAGTTCAAATATGTCTTCTATTAGTCTGAGCATAAGATTAGTAGCAGCAAGATCTGACATCTAGTTTCAACAGTGATATAAATATTTTACATATGACAATGTTTTTGAATATCTGTGACTTCTGAAATGTGATAGAAACTTAATTTTTTAAATTTTCTTTTCTACAGTGCATTTGAGTTAATTTTCTAAAAACCTAAATCAAAGAAGAACACTGTTTTCCCTTTAAGGAAGAATACAAATGAATGTCATAGACTTTCAAGCTATTTAGTTCCATTATGGAAATCACAGCCATCAAAACTGAATAGCTGTCTTATATTCTTCTATGTCATATTTTAAGCACTTAATTCTATTGTGATGTGGGGGAGTTGAATTATTTAACTTTATGAGCAGGAGGTCAGGCTACAGTCAAGCTATTTGCTTTTCCATAATATTAGTGATATTTCTAGTGCACTGCAAATAAGGTTTCCATCAATGTAAGGTTATGGGTTGTGTGTTAAAAGGCAAAATGTCACGTATTTATAAATTACAATATAAAATAAATATACAGTAATAATTAGGAAGAAATAAGTTGCAGATTCTATATCTGAAAAAATATTTATGGAATGTGCCTGACAGAGATTTTTGCATGTTCTGGAGTTTTTGAACCATAATAGAGATTTTATTTTATGGCTTTTCAAACAAGCAGCAATCACAGTGGCCTGTAGGATTTTTCAGTGGTATGATAACCTTTTCAGAAAAGGTGGTAATCCTTCTGACAAGAGATACATAGTGCTTAGTTCAGCTGGCGAGTGCATATCACACCCTTGAAGTTCTCTCAACTTTTAAAGTTCCATGAAAGTCCTGGAAAGGCAGGAACACTCCTTTCCCATGGTGTATCCAGCTGGAGATACAGGATGAAAGGGTTTTATTAAGGTATCTTTAAGGTAGTTAATGGTGAGAAATGGATTAGACAGAGGCTCATGAAGGTGAGTGAGAATTAGCTAGTGATCTAAAAATAGCAGCAGATTTTTAATAGTAGGGACAGGCCATAAGTTTTCATGAGTACTATTTTCCTCTTGCTGTGATTCATAACTCTGATTTAAAATGTATAGCATTCATTGTACAACTGTGTTTATAGCAGGTATTTTTAAAACTAAAAAACTGTTGAAGTTTAAAGGGGGGAGCTAATTGTGCTGTGATGACCAGCAAAGAGAATGATGGGCTTCAGTAAAGGGGTGTGGTGACCACAGGGCAGGATGAGCCCTCTCCTGACAGACCGTTTCTGGCTGATCAGGTGTACAGGTACAGGTAATTTATTTCTAATGGATAGGACTACAACTTCTGGTGTTTGATCCCAGTATTGAAGTTAGATGACATCAACAGGAATGAAATTAATTAGAAAGAAAGTTTGATAATGCCAGTCAACATAAGCCAGGAATTAAATTAGCTACTTTTATCTATCAGGCTGCTTTCTCTGAAGAAAAGCACTACATTTTCAGATAGGTCCTTTTTCTTGCATGTGCCCTAGGAGTTGCCACATGCAGGGCAGCAGTGCAAAGCTTTTTCCTTCAGGAAAGGTTGGTATAGATTGAGGACCCAGCTGCTCTTTACATTACTCTCAGCCATAGATGGTGTTCCTATATTTATGTCTTAAATGGAGGAAGGAAAATGACTGTTTGTGGTAAATGTAGTACACAAGGTTAGAAAATGATTGTGCAAGTGGTATAAAATTATAAAGCTAAATCAGCACATCCTCCTCTCATTAACATAGTTTGTGCTGGGAAAAAAAGGTGCATTTTTCAGTAGATCATGTGCCAGTTTACCAGATGATGTGTTTTCCTGATAGGAAAAACATTTTCCTCAGCAAAAAGTCTACGATTATGTTTTCACTCATATGGAAATCCATTTTTTTATCCCTCAGCCTTTTTTCCATGGCATTATAGCAGTAATATCACCAGAAGAGAATTGTCTGCTATTCTATGCATCCATATGAGGAGACTGTGACATGGAGTCATATATTTATTTATTTATATGTATACACACACATGCATGTATTGTGTGTGTTTATATAATCTTTTATTTGTAGCTAAGCCAATTTCCACTATTGTCTTGTTTATATTGCTGTAGATACAAATATGCAGATGTTTAATACGGAAGCTTGTGTACATTCAGACTGCTCCAAGGCATGTGTGGGATTTGTCAAACTAGAATCTGTATGGCTTTGTGTGTTACACAGCTCATCATGGAGTTGATCCTATAAACCATATGTACTAGAGTGTTTTAAAGCTTTGGAGAATCAAATCTATGCAAAAATCTGTGGCTATGAATACAACTTGAGCTATAGATAATATAGACTGAGTATACACAGTGTGAATATTAGCAGTATAGTATGTGTACATTTCATGCATCTATGTATTTGTCTCAGTCTTGCAATGAGATCCACATGAATGAATGTCTGTATCTGCTGAGTGCATATTTTTCCTATATAGGAGACAGCTGGGGAGGGGAAGTTATGCAAACTTTTACTATAGCCATGACAGAAATTTTCAGGCATTGTGTACTTTGCTCTTGGAACAGCTTCTTTTGGGATGTGGCATAATTTTCACCAGCTGAAGCATGTAAGTGAAAAACATTTATCTTCCTTAAAGCATTTCTGCATCTATTGTTTGTTGTCTTAATGAAACTTCTATGTCTTTGCAGACTGTCAACATTTAGGTAGTTCTGTTGTCCTAATTGTCTGTTCCCATTGGCCATTCTGGTTTTAGACTTAAGAAACTCTGTTCATGTCACATTAGAGCAATTCAACTTGAGTCCTCAGTAGCAGAATCCATAAAGATTTTGTTAAATTTACAGAGGTTATAATTTGTGCTGGTACTAATGTGCCACTGCAATAAGACAGATAGGACATCTTAGCTTCACTGTAAGCAAATAGACATCCGCACGATGCTTGTACTGCTTGCCATGCTTCGCACAAAGTTTCCTTTTTGCAAGATGGAATCAGTTTTCTCCTTTGTAGATGCCATTGCAAAGCTAAAGTAATTTAATATTTACAAGGCAAGGGTCCCAATCTTTTAAACACAGTTTAATGATCCTGTATGGTAGCTAAGAGAGTAAAGGATGCAAGTTTGACAGTCACCCCACATACTATGCACCCTCTGTTCTGACAGTTATGATTTTCCCTTGCTGAGCAGAGGTTCATTTCCTTTCTGGCTGTGAAAAGAGTGTTTTCTCTCCTATCTTGTAGATAGAGCCCTTTATACTTTCCTGGGCTCCAAGGAGAGTCTGTTTCTCCTTCCCCCCATCACTAAATCAAAGTATTTCCTTTCTTCTTCTAGGACAACTCTGGCAACAATAGGGCTTTGTATTTGCTCGCCATTTTCCTGTCCTTCTAAATATTAGGTAGGGTCTCCTGGTTGCTGCCTGCAAGGCTGACCTTCAGGATGAGTGGCCATTTTGTCAGTGTAGAAAACATTTTAAAAGGGAACTTAATTATAAAGATAGAACTAAATGTAAGAAGGAAGGACTGACAACATAAAAATAGCTTCTCATTTGTATTTTTATTACTTAAAGCTTGAGTTGATCTATATTATCCCAGAGAAGGCCCACCTCTCAGTCTCTTATCCACATCTGGGGTCTTTGCTCCAGTTTCCTGCAGGTAACTTCTTCAGATCCATCTAGGGTGAAAAGCCAAGCACGAATCAGGAAGTAGCATTTTAAATGCTCATTACCCTGTAAGGATTGATAAAGGCAGGATTTGAAGATCCAGTTGTTTTTTCTCTATTTAACTGATCCCTTCTAATCACATAGAAAACGATGTTGTGTCAAAGAAACAAAACACATAACATTCATGATATGTTCCAGACACACATTTTATGAAAATATTACATATAAAAGAATCACATGGCTCAATCTATAATTTGTCAGTGTCAGGAAAGAATATTTTTTCTTTTTTCCAACTTTCTCTGAAGCCTCAGTTGCTGTCTGTGGCTAAATGGTGTATATTACAAAGAGTCAATACTTTCTGTGGTGCAGGAACTCCAATCTGGTATCTGTCTTGCTCAAATGCTTGGACTAATACTGCTACTATCCCTATAGAGATGGGAAGGATTCTTTTGTCAACTCAGGCAGCACTTTGAAGCTCTTCCCCTTCACAACACAAAAATGAGTTTTGTTTTCTGAGTTCAAGACTTCTGTGTTCATCTGATTTAGACAAGTGCTGCCATTGAATTTTTGTGTGTTTTCTGCCCTTGGCACACTTCGTAGTTTTGTGGGAACTTAAATGTTTTTGAGCAATAACAGCTGCTAAAAGAGCAAACTAACTGAATGATCCTTCTAGCCATAATTTCTATGGTGATTATAAAACCCTAGGAAATAAAAGTATATGGTCAAGTTATATTGTTGTAAAATGATTACAAAGGATTATAAAATTTTGGTACTTGTGAAGCAGTCATGACTACAGAGTTGCATAAGTATTTGTATTCTGTATTTTATGATGTCGTATTAACATTTTTCCTTCAAAGCTGTTTTTTATTTAAACTGTGCACCATAAGCAGATTTATAGCATGACATGCTTTCTTTGATTTAGTACAGAAAATGTGAGATCATATTCACAGAGAAATGCAATGAATGGATTTTTTTTTTTCCATCAGCTGGTCATTCTATCTTTTAATTAGCATTAACTGCATATTTTTGCTACATAAAATATTGACAGATTTCTCTTTCTGCTTTCTTGTTATGATTATTTAGAAAAAGAAGCCCTTCAATATCAAGAGAACAGAGCAGAAGATACGACCAAAGGGACGAGAGAGACGAATATTCACAGTATGCAACATCAGACAGTGCGATGCCCAGGTCACCATCAGATTATTCAGATAGGCGGTTGCAGCGTGGCCCTCAGTTATATGAAGAACCTGAACTGGGTGACTATAGAGATTCCAACAGAAGGAGCCGCAGGCGTTCCAAGGAGTATCCGGTAGAAGAAGAAGATGCACAAAGCAGGGAAGAATATGAAAGGCAAAGGAGAGAAGAGGAATACCAGGCACGATACCGAAGTGATCCTAATTTGGCTCGTTATCCAGTCAAGCCACAGCCATATGAGGAACAAATGCGTATCCATGCTGAGGTGTCCCGAGCACGTCATGAACGGAGACACAGTGATGTCTCATTGGCAAATACAGAGTTGGAAGATTCTCGGATGTCTATGCTCAGGATGGAACGGCCATCAAGACAAAGATCAGTGTCTGAGCGCAGGGCTGCCATGGAAAATCAACGTTCATACTCTATGGAAAGAACTCGAGAGGCTCAGGGACCAAGTCCCAGTCGTCAGAGGACCACAAATCATAGCCCTCCTACACCTAGGAGGAGTCCAATTCCTCTGGAAAGACCAGACATGAGGCGCTCTGATTCGTTAAGGAAACAGCACCATTTGGATCCCAGTTCTGCTGTACGGAAAACGAAACGTGAAAAGATGGAGACCATGTTACGGAATGATTCACTCAGCTCAGACCAGTCTGAATCTGTCAGACCTCCACCACCAAAGCCCCATAAAACGAAAAAAGGAGGTAAAATGCGTCAGGTTTCATTAAGTAGCTCAGAAGAAGAATTGGCATCCACTCCAGAATATACCAGTTGTGATGATGTAGAGATTGAAAGTGAAAGTGTTAGTGAAAAAGGTAAGATTTCTAATTTCTTGATTGTTTCAATATATAGAAATGATTTGGTTTCTTTGTACATTTATTTTAGCTATTTAAATTGATTGCAACCACACATCTACAGCCCTTCACAGATGACTCAACTTTGTTGTGATGGGAATTGGGATTTTTTTTCTGATTTTGTGTTTCATTTGCTTAAATCTAAATGTAATGATTTAGGTGGAAAACAACATCACAGCTACTATAAGTATTTGGATCTGTTAAAGGGAAAAACATACCTACTGAAGAACCTGTCAATAAAATCTACAAAGTATCTAAAGCTGGGCTGTCATGTAAGGCCATGGTTTCATGTCCATTAATACCAGATTTGCGTGCTCCTGGATCACAATGAGTGCATATTTGATCTGGTCAAGTGTGGGTGCATGACCGCATTTTTGTTGAATTATCTGGAGCACATGATACAGACCTTATGCCAGTTTCATCCTGTCTGCTGCAGGTTAAAGAGTGTCTGATCTGCAAAAAGACCTGTGTGTATAAAGTTAACCCATTGAAGTTTTGAGACAATTTTAAAATGACTGATGTGGTTTATGCCAATGGAGGTTTCTTTATCTTGTGGTTCTATGGTGCTTTTTGGTTTCAGTGTATTTTAGGTTTAATGTTGGAGTTAATCCAATGTCAGAAAGAAAACTAAGATTGATTGAAATTATTCCCAACCTATACAAAGATAATTTATGACTTAAACATTAAAGTATTGGGGACCATCAGTTTAAACTCAATCAAATTAATATTATTAGTTGGCTTACCTTCATGTATGTTGTTTTAACCTTTCTTTGAGTTATTATTCTTATGCTAGTGACCCTTTACTACTTCTCCTGAATGGTCATGTGCTGTTGTGGATTAGGAATAGAAAATTTATACTATTTACTATTATTATTATTAATATTACTATCATATTGGTTCTGAAGCAAGTAATTAATTAGAGTTAGTGAAATAAGTGAATTTTCATATCTCAATATCTGTAACCATGGTCTGATTAAGTGAGGAGCAAGATAGTGTAGAATGGAAGGAATTTTAATCCAGATCAAAGTAGACAGTTGCATGTACTTAATGTGAAACCACTGTGCTGAAACCTTGATTCCCCCTTAGTCTTCCTGATGAATAGAAAAAACTTATATCAACTTTATGGTGCTCATGATTTTGTTCTTAGAAGCAACCTTGAGAAAAATGGGAGCAATCAATCTATAGGAAGTAGTAACGAAATGTTCTTTAAGAAAATTCAGTGTATGAAATGTAATATACAAAATAATGTACAAACATATGTTTTGTACACAAAACATACAAAACATATACATTTAGGATTACAAAAGCATAGAATCATTTAGCTTGGAAAAGATCTGCAAAATTATTGTTTACCACTACTTTAGCACTTCCATGGTTTCTAATACATCAATAATCCTTGCATTTTTGCTGCTGTGTGGATCTCTACCCCCTACCTCCATGGAGACAGCAGAGTGAAGGACCTCACTATCACGATGTCTCTCAGACATTGGAGTGCTGGTCTCATCTGCTGAGACAGGTGACCCCCATTTATCATCAGCAGGCCTGATGTTATGTAAACTGTAAACACGACCAAAAACCCCCCAAATTCTGCTGGTGACACCAGGCTCAGAGTCTAGTATTGATCTGCTAGATCTTCCTTTCTTCCTTCATCATCCCCTGTAACTGGGATAATAGAGAAGACCACTTGTGGTCCTGATTCCTTAACCAGTCATCCCAAAGCCTTGACCTCTCTCTTTGATTGTCCTTGGACTTCTTATTGCCATTTCTTTGCTGCCTACTTGAAAAATCCATAATGGCTGATGGCCTTTCCAGGATAGGAACCTTTCCCTTCACACCAGGTCCCAGGGATGCAGCAGACTTTGCTAAAAGGGTAATCTGATCTACATATTGGACCTTCTGCTCCCTTCAGATGGGAGTTTAAAACTTGCTGTACAATGCTAGGTTCTCTGTAATAATAATGATCTTACAAAACTTACAGCTTTCACGTAAATAATTCTGTATTTTAAGTGCCAAAGAAAACATTCTTATTTCTAACAGTAGTTAATAATAATGACAGTGTCATATCTGTGCTGATTTCTGAGGTAGTGAATGAAGCTAGATATTTATTTGATAAATTAATTTAAAATGCTTCCAGAAATTTTGCAGGAAAAAAGATACAATTAATTATTTTAAACAACTTATATAAAAATTAGTTTCTCCTTCTCCCAAATTACTTGCTTTCTGGCCTTTAAAAACACCCCAGACATGAAAATTTCTCAGCTGTCCTTTTAAGTCATATACAAAGTCTTTTTGGCCCAGGATATAGTGCTGGATATAAAACATTTGGCCTTGGAGTGATGAAGGGTGGAAATGTTAGAGTGAGGATTTGGATACAGTGAAGAGTTCTCCAAAAGAGGAGAATAATTTTTTCCCCATCTCTTTCTCCTTGGAATACCCATATTTTTTTCACAGATTCTGCAAATAAATATTAACAACCGCTCAGCTGTGAGAAGTAGCCTGGGTCTGAGCTGCAGGAGCAGGTGTTCGCTGATTTGTATCAGACATTTTACAAGGCCCTAATATTGGTTTTAAGAAACTAGTTTGAAAATTGTGACTTTTCCAAAAGTGTAGGAAAAAAATTGTAGTCATATGCTCTTAAAAGGACTTAAAGTTTGCCTTTTTAAGCTTATCTTCAAAAGGAAAAGAATTGATATATATATATGTAAGTTGGAACATAAATATGCATAAAAATGAATATAGACATTTCATTCTATTAATTCCATGGAGACAGTGATCAACTGCTGGATTAAGATCTCTGAGAAGAGCATCCATTATTGCTGAATACCTCTGCCTTTCAGTATTTGGGTCTGACCTCATTTCAGGAGCTATCTGCCTTAAGGTTATTCTTAATGTAATTCTTTTCAGGAAAGGGACAAGGCAAAATTATTTTTATGCATGTTTCTGGTAATGGCCAGAGAAAATATTGCCATGGAATGCTCCTGCCTCCTCTCTACAGGGGACAAGGGAAACTCTGAGCAGAAAAAGCTGATGAAGACTCGGGTACCCGATAGGCAGTCATGTGAAACACAGGCATGGTTGAAGAATCCTTTTACATGGAGATTCAACTGCAGAAAAGAAGAGCTAGATTCTTATGATACTGAATAGTTTTTGTAATGAAATATATTTGAACCAGGAAATTTGGGTCATATGCCAGGCTGAAGAGTGGCATATTGAACGGGAATCAGGAGGCTTCAGGAGGATGAGCAGACAAGGGAAGGAAGTTTAGGACTGGCAACAAATCATCATTGGAAACCAGTGGATTGATATGTAGGCTGTAGAGGAAAAGAGAAGGGCGAAACTAGTAGATCAAGTGGGCAACACCTGTGACTTGTAGTTTGGGAAGAGCGGGTAAAGTGAAGGACACCGGTCTGATGAAGATAACTGGGAAGGTGAGAACCAGAACTTCCTGAGTGGTAGGTTAGAGGATTCTGAGAAGCAGAATCAGCATTTTGGGAGAGATGGTGAGTGGCTGGGAAAAGGACATTCAGAGAAAATGTCGAGAGGGCTAAGCTGGGCTTGGAATTTTTTGCAAAGAGGGGCTGGGATGTCCTGAGCAAGGAACCTGGCAGCATTGACATGAAGGGCTGAGAGGGTATTTGGTGAGATGAGAAGTGCTAAGACCGTGGTCAGGAGATGACTGTGTGACAGACTAGTTCATTCTTTAGAAGCTTAGGAAATAACACATGACAATGTTAACTGCATATGGATGAGATTACAAA
Organism: Climacteris rufus; assembly: GCA_013398175.1. Taxonomy (NCBI): domain Eukaryota; kingdom Metazoa; phylum Chordata; class Aves; order Passeriformes; family Climacteridae; genus Climacteris; species Climacteris rufus. The sequence goes on from VZRZ01004834.1 coordinate 461,945, forward strand.
TGTGTTTACCTGAAACTTAGGTTGTGCCAGAATTAGTCATATTTTCCAGACTGAATTTTGTGCAGGTCTTCATACACATTGAAACTGCCCTTAGTGACATAACTGAATACCAGTTTACCAGATGGCCTCTGCCTTTTTCTGTGAACAGGATAAAAATTCTTGCTTATTGTGCTATTCAAATTTTTCTAAAGCTCTCTACATTTTTTCCACTAAGGGACCTTTCTTTACTGTTGCTATGAATATCAGGCTTCTGAAACTGCAAAGATGTCTCAATTTACAACACTTATTGCCAGTCCTGAGATCAGCATAGCAGACAGTTCAAGGCTGTACCTCCATGACAGGATCCCCTGCCTGTCCTAGGGAATTTTCTTTGAAAAGGAAAAAAAGAAGTTGGCTATATATTTTGGACCAAAATATTAGGTATATTGATATTTCCCCTGATAATGGAAGATCAAAATTCCTGGAAAAGTTAGACAAAAACAAATCTTGAAATGCTGCTGTTTTTATGAAATCATAAATGGTTGTAAAATAGATCCTCCATCACTAAACCCAGAAATTATAATGACATATTTATAAATATTTTAGACTCTTCCAATCACCAATTCTTTCTCAAAACCATCGTAGCTTGGTTCAGTTCAAAGGCTCTGAGAAACATGGTTTATAAAAAGAGAACAATTGTGAGGTTAATTGCAGTAAAGCAAACATTGAACTATGTCACTTACAGAGGTCCAAGTAAAGCTGTGTTTTGTGGTGTGCAAGTTAGGCCAGCCTTTCTGCATTTCTTGTCCAATTTAAATGTCTTCTATTGTGAGGGAATGTCAGAGTATTTTTTACCTGAATGTTCAGGTGGATGTTTTTCAGTGCAATTTTAAGGAATAGGCCTTAGGGGAGATTTGAAAGGGCCCCCATAATCTTTAGCCAGCATGAAGCAGATGTGAAGCAGAGTGCTACAGGCTTATTCTGTGTGTCTACAGGCTTTACAGGTAAAATTAGAAAATCAAACAGTACCACTGCCCATGTCTTCCTTGTGGCAATACTGTCACACCTGCAGTCTGCCAAAGGACTAATCTGAAGAGACTCAGGAAAGCTTGTGCTCCCTCGGGTTGTTGTACCCCACTCAGAACACAGGCACCAGAGAGATGACCTGCACTGAATCTGGGGTTCCTTCTGCACCTTCCCCAAATATTTGAGGGTCCTAAATGTCCTACAATTCTTTACAGATCTCTCAAACTCTAGGGTTCCAGTCAGAGATAATCTCTACATGGAAGAGCAGAATTCATTCAAGGAAGTCTAGTGCGTGATAGCTCTAAATACTGCTCTAATTTGTTCTAAAGTAGGGCATAGTAGATTTTCCAGTGATGGTAAACAGTTCGGGCATACGCACATACCATGCTCCCAGGCGCCTTTCAGAGCACCCTGTGAGAGGTATCTGTTTGCACAAATGGTGGCTGACATCTGATGTGGGTGGAATCTGTGGTGGGAAAGGCAAATGTGTTTGTGTTTGGTCAGAGTGCAGTTTTTAAATTTAGTGTTTGCTTTCACTCTTATTAAAACAGGATAGCTAAATATTTTTTATTATCAAAGAAACTAATTTGAATAGAAACATAGAATTATTTAGGTTGAAAAAGATCTTTGTGATACAGTCCAACCGTTAACTTACCAGTGACAAGTTCACCACCAAACCATGTCCCTAAGTGTCACATCCATGCCTTTTTAATACCTCCAGGAATGGCGGATCAACTAGTTTCCTGACAGCCTGTTCCGCAGGCTGTTTGACAACCCTTGCGGTGAAGAATTTTTTCCTTATATCCAATCTAAACTTTCCCTGCCACACTATGAGGCCGTTTCCTCTCATTCTATTGCTTGTTACTCCAGAGAAGAGCCCCACTCCCACCTGGCTACAACCACCTCTCAGGCAGTTTAGAGAGCGACAAGGTCACCCCTGAGCCTCCCCGTCTCAGGGTATACAGCCCCAGCTCCCGCAGCCACTCCTCATAGGACTTGTGCTCCAGACCCTTCCCCAGCTTCATTGCCCTTCTCTGGACACACTCCAGCACCTCAATGATCTTCTTGTAGTGAGGGGCCCAAAACTGAACCCAGCATTCCAAGTGCAGCCTCAGCAGTGCCCAGTACAGGACGATCACTGCCCTAGTCCTGCTGGCAACACTATTGCTGATACCAGCCAGGAGGTGACTGGCCTTCTTAGTCACCTGGGCATGCTGCCAGCTCATATTCAGCCAGTTGTTGACCAACATCCCCAACACAACATGTGGATAGGCTCCAGTGATCTTAAAATATTCAACATCCCTGTGTTGTAGATGGAAAGCTGCAGAGCACAAGCTGTATGAGCCGAAATGTGTGTGTGCTGGACAAGGTTTACTGTTCTTTGTCAGGAAGCACGTTGAAAACATAAATATATAACCTTGCATTTGCTGTGTTATGGTAATTTACAAACATGAAAAACTGCCCTTTTTCATTATAGAAGTTAAAATATCCTCATGTCTGGAACAGCTTACAGGACCTACTTGTTTATTGCAGTATTGAAACCAACCTGGTAGACATCCACTTTAGTTTTTGACAGAGAATGAAGCCTATTTGGAAACAGCATACTTGCTGCAAGTTAGAAAAAGTATGGTAGCTCACGGTGAGAGGAGCAGAAAGCACATTTCCTGAGTGCTACTGCAAGAACAGTGCATGTCTTACATGAGCAGAGATGCCAAGGAAGTGGGATTCCATCACAGCGCTCTCACTTTTAAATTCAGAGAGATAAGGGACCTGATTTCAATCCTACTTGTGCCAGTTTCGTACATCTTCAACAACTTTGACTTCAAAGTTACACTGAGCTAAATCAGATCAGAACAAGGTCATTGTTTCTAAAATTTGCTTCGTTCAGGTTAGAGAGTTCCTGGAAGTCTAACTTCTCTGGAACAAATTATACTAGAAGTCAACATTTCAGGACTGAGCTGCAGCAGTTGAACAAAAAGGCTTTGAAATTTCACATGGTCTCAGTATACAAATATCTTAGAATTCAAGGTACAAAATTTAAACGGTCAAAATAAGAATAATTGATTATTTAAAATACTGAGGTGTTTGATATGTTTTATTAAAAGCCAGATTTCAGTGAGTAACAAAATTTCTTCTTATTATTTCACTTAATATTGAAGTGTAGGAGATTGTGGGTTTTGTTTGTAATTACATAATTTTTCTTTTCATAGATACCTCTACCTCTTATGTAAGGTAATGTAACTTTAATATATAGAGTTTGACTGGAAATTCAGAATTCTATTATTCCATTTTTATACTTTCTCCTGTGAATTGCCTCTATTTTCAGTGCAAATATAAGAAATATTGAGAGATAAGAAATATTACATTTTTCTCCTTATATTTTTAAGCAATAAAAAGTCACTGCTTTTGTAATATTTCTTACAACATTGACTAAGTATTTACTTGCTTTAAAATATTAGTATTGCCTATGATATTTTTTCTAGAAAAATATTTATCACAGACACATAGATGAGAACAGAACTAAAATGTTTAAAATTACAGAAATTTCTAATTGTAGAGAATGTGTTTTATAATTTTTGCCAAACCTTCTCCTACTTACACAGTTCTATGTTACTCAAGAGGTACATGAAAGGGGTGTGATCTTCTGCAGCATTTAGAGGAATCTACTGTAGAATATTTTAAATTTGCTGTAATTTAAACTTGGCATAAGACTATAATATCCCTCATGGAAAAAGCCCTGCCTTTTCCCAATTCTAGGCTGCATATTCACATCCTTATTATCATGCCTTCTGTCAGAAGCATACAGGCAGGAACACACTGCATCAAGCCAGGAAACTTTGTGGGGTAACTCTAATTAGGCAAAAAGGTGGTAAATACTAACACTTAAAGCTTCCTTATAGAAGTATAATGATTGTGCTCTAAGATAATAAAATACATGCTGAAAAGATGATGTGTAACTGATTATGCCTTATCAGAATCTGAGGATAGATGGGGATTTCCTGAAGTAAGGAAGAAGAAATATTTTCATATAATAATCAGAGAAGAGAGAATATTTTCTCATAAGTAAATGAACATGAAAATTTCATAGCACTTTAGTTGAACAACTGTAATTCTTTAATCATGCTTCCTTGCTTTTCCTGGGACTTTGCAGGAACTATGGCTATAGCAGAAATGTTGTCTGGGCACAAGATTAAGTACCTTCTGAGATGATGCTGCGAAAGAACTATGAGTTGTAATTATTAAAATATTTTAGTGCATTTGTTGTAGCTATCTATGGTTTCAGATGGGATCAAGTTTATTATTAGTAAGACAACATGATTTTTAATATTTTTAACTTAGAGAAAAGTTTTATCATTGTAATCTATCTTCATTTTACATTTTCAATGCTAACTGTAAGATGTATCTTGCCCTGGAATTTGTGAAAAATTTGTATTCTGAAGGTAAAGATGTTTCTTTTTCAGTTGAAATTGTAAACCGCAGAATTAGGTGTATGACCAATATCAAAATATTGTAAAAATATTTTTTGCTTTCTCTGCACACTTTTTTTAATCTTTTCCAAATTTAAATAGAAAACAAAAGAAACTTGTGTTTTAATTTCAAGATGTTTTCTCGTTATCCTTTCACATCTTGGCAGGTGGAATATTTGCTGAGTAAATCAATAAATGCCCATTAACCTTTTGATAGTGATGAAAGAAATTTTTGTACAAACATGGCTGGAAAGGGCTTCATCCTAGGAAATGCAAGGTTTCCAGTGTAGGTAATTCTTATCTTTTTCAACCTGGTCCACTTATTCCAAACCACTATTTCAGTTTAACTAAATTAGAAATTTCTACTTGTTTACCAAATAAGGCAAAATGAAGACCTGCTGGATTCTGTGTAAAACATTTCTGTTCTTTACAACTCCATGATAGACCAAAAAGCCATCATGGAGTTTTTCTTTTGAGGTTTTCTGAATATTTATATAAATACTGTGATGTTTTTAGTCTTCTTGCAGAAGAATCCTAGCAAACAGAAAAAAAAAAAAGATAAAAAAGACATGTAATATCTCCAGAATACATGAAGCATGTGTTTGTAAAATTATAATTTTCTTCATACTTTGATGAAATCATTATTCTTCTAGTAAAACAAAACACGCAAACCTATCTGTCACAGATTAGACTCAGTGTCATTTTAAATTAAGTTAGTGCTGTTCTATGGCATATTTAAATTGATTTTGCAGGTAATTTTGTTACTCCTCCAGTTAATTATCAGAAACTAAATGGGCCACTGTCAAATAATTTTAATTAATTCATTAAAAAATAATTATTTAGTTGGCGGTATTCTTCCAATTGTATGGTTTGGGTTTTTTTATTTTACATTTTCTTTGAAAATATAAGTGTTTTTCTTGTTCTGCTGCTATTTTCATGTGTATTTCATTAAGGATAAGATAATCAGTGTAGAAGAAATAGAGAAACCAAAGTGAAGGGGAAATAAGCAGAATGTCATTCATGTGAAAATTGGGTTCCTAAGATGCTCTGTCCTTTAGCCCTGTTGTTCCAAGCTCCCCTAAATGTGCCATTCAAGACCTGGAGTCAGTCACAGAAGCTTCTTAAGATTAAATGGAATATTGTCGAGGGTGAGACCTGGAAGCATATGTTTGTCAGAGGAAAGCATGTTCTTTCCATCTTTTCACAGTTCTCACTCCATCCAAGCCTCATCCATTGCAATTCACAATCTAGGCACCAGGATGAAATATTTGGTATGAAGAGTCTGTGTTAAGTGGCACCAATTTCTGTGTCCTTCTGTGTCTGGCTGTAATTTCAGCTGCAGCTGTTCAGGAGCTGCTGTGCAACAGTGAAGCTGCTCCTGTGATGAAGGCAATGGCACCAGTGTGAGGGGCAAGTCAGACGCTCCTGGCAGTCCCAGTGACAGCCCTACTTGTCCCCACTGCTCAGCCAGACCCCTTAGCAGATGTTCAATGATGAGTGCCTCAAAAACCAGGCCTTCTGCCCAGGAATCAGATTATTGATTTAGGAACACAATTTCACCCTATTTGTGAAAATTCTAGCTAATTTTTTCCAACAATAATATTCTCTTGAAAGTATATTTAAAACCCTATAAATGTGTTTTGAGATTTTTGGTGTCTTTCATTAATTTCGAATGATCATTAATGCATTTCTCCTGTGATGGTCCACTGATAATGAAATCCTTATTTTAGGGGCAAGGTAGAAAAAATGTGAGGTAATGATAATGACTTTTGTGATAATGAAAAAAATATTAAATAAAACTGTTTGAAGAGAATTGGGTCATTGCAGTCTATCAAGTTAGTGCTCAGTGGTTTTGTTACAAAGTTGTGTCATGAAATTTATTTTGCCTTGAAATACAAAATACCAATATCTCTCTTAAGAGTGAAGTTTTATGCTAATGTATATGCTACTATTTTTACTTTTTCTACTGAACTAGTCCTATTTTTCATGGAGAGGTTAAAGACTATTGCACAAAGAAAACAAGAATAATATTTTGCCCACACTGGTTTTTCTTGGTTATAAATAATCAGTTTTTATGTCATAATGTTCTCTATGGGGCTTTGAAATGTGAAAGGATTAAAAAAAATTATAACTTACTTCTGAAAACATTTTACATAAAACATATCGTGCTTTTCTGTTAAAACAGTGACATATTATAATGTTAAGCTGTATTGAGGACACAGCAAGTGTGCAGACTTTTGGTCCTAACTGCTAGATGACCAGAGTTGGGCATTGTTACATGTTCACAGAACCATTACAGAGTAAAAGAGAAAGGGAAAAATGGAGATATCACTTAGAAATGTCACTGAGTTCCCCCAGCAAGGCTGCCATTACTTACACAGCAGCCTGGTCTCCCTTTTTATGACCCACCAAAATCTTTACATTACTTGGTGGTTCTTTTTTCCTTTGCTGAATTTTTAGTTTTTCTCTTATATAATTTTTCCCCCTTTCCTCTTTTTTGAAGCCACCTAGTTTAGGCAGTGATTTGACTGATCATGATGTAGCACTTAATAGGCTTTCAGACTTGAAGATACTTTTGAAAGAGTTTATTTCAGTTAATATTTAACTTACTAAATTGTCAAAAATGCTATGGAAGTCACATATATCTGATTTCTCCATTTCACCTCATTGATTAAGTAACTTGTTGCCAAGGAACATTTGAATAGCATTTATGAGCATGGAGAAGCAAATTGAAAGAAGTGTGTGGTATTGGAGCTCCTGGTTTATGTCTTATCTGTTTCAATAGAAAAGTGAACTTAATAACCTGTATTCATGCAGCGCTATAGTATATGTTAAGATATTCTTTTGAAAGGTGTAAAGACAGATGAACTGAATTAATATGTACATAAAAAATACCTGTGTCACACACTGAGGTTTAGACCAGATTGAAAACAGCAATTCTTATGAAAATGTACCGAGATCAATGGTATTCTAGAGAAACATTCCATAAGAAATAGTTCCAGTGTTCAGACTTTCTGCCTTTCTGAACATTTAGATTATGAATATCTTTTAGGTTCATAGTTATATAATCTGTTTACTTGGAAAATGGAAATATAGGGACATTAGTTATATAATCTAAATAGAATCAAATAAAAGTTTTCATCACAAACCTCCATGACTATTTACTGTTTTGCATATTTATAGGCCATTTTCTATATACATCTATAACAAGGAAAGGCTTGTCTTGTGATGAACTATATAAGATGCTTAGATACTACATGATACCTTATCTAGGAAGTGAATGCATCCAGTATGTTTAATTGGATTTTATAATTACTAATAATTTTACTATTTCTTCTGCATATTATAGTTTGCATTTTTTCTTCTAAACTCAGTTCTGAAAAATCTGTTCATACTGAGAGTTTCTAAAAGCTGAGTTCCTTTGAAAAATGTTCATGTTCTGTTTTTATCCTGCAATTTTAATACATTTTAAAAAAGAAAATTACAAAAAAAAGAGTTTTTTAAAGCTAGCATACTGATGAGTTTAAGAAATTGAATTTGTTCTTGAAAGGTTTTGACTGGAGAAGGTCACCACAATGAGGTTTGAAATTCAGGCTAATCATCCCAGCACAATTTAAAGGGCTACTTTTGTCTTTTCATTATTCAAAGTCTATGTATGAGGCTGAAAGTTCCTGGTTTTCAGACATATGTAATCCATTGCCTCAAGTCAATAACTGCAATCCTTTACAAAAGCCAAGACTGGTCAGTAGTTGAAATCTTCACAGATGTAAATCAGTATAACTAGAGGTAGCTTGAGCAGATTTTCTGCTGTTTGCTTTGTTTGTGTAGTATTGCAAGAAAAAATTCATCCCATCAAACCCATTAATTTCATTGTAATTGAATAAAATTGTCATGGAAACTCAGGCCAGTACAGTGTCTGAACTAATTTAAAGACCCCATTTAAAACTGAGAAGTCACCAAGTGCTAGTGTCCCACTTCAAGAGACTGAGAACACAAGGTTTTGTCTTCAGGTGTGGCTCAATAGGGCGAGCTGTGATGAGCCAGATGCTCATTGTCATCTGGAATGAAAGGCCCATTCCTCATCCTATCTCATGATTGTTGATCTGGACCAAGTCCTTTATTTACCTGACTTTGAGTGAGCCAGTTTAGGTCGCTACACTGCTATAAAACTAAACTGACTAAACTGCTACAACAAATTAACACTTTCCTTTCACCTTAATAAATTGAAGAATTACTATGGCATATTACACCTTTACCAGAACCGGCACAAAAGAGCACGGTCACACTGCTGGGAGCAGCATGGAGAGGAGTGGGAGAGCCTTCTCCAGTGACAAAGAGCTGTTAGATAACTCAGCTACCTAATGGACCACATTTGCACTAAGCAATAAATAATAGTATGGCTTTCCAGCAACACCGGCAACATCATAGGCAAAATTGCAAATTATAAAGGGTGATGCATGTGACAGCTTGAGAGGTGAGAGAGTAGGTGAGAGCCTCTTGGTATTCCTATTTTCCTAAAATTAGAACCACGTATCTTATCTAAGGATAGGTCTGCACTGCAGTCCAAAGGATGACTGCAGCTCATCTTGACAGATGAGAACTGGTTTTGAGGGCTGTAGTTAAAAGTGCTGATAGCTGGAGCTGCAGAGTGCTGACTGCTGAGAGCCCGGGTGAATATTCACGTGATGAGCTTGTGCTGAACACCAGGCCTGCCCTTGTTACTACGGAGGCTGTGCTGGTGTACAGATACCCTGTGAGATAAGCAGCTTTTCAGCCCTGGCCTCTAGAAGAAAATGACTTCTCTAAGCAGTAAGCTTGTGCAAATAAGAATCCTTTATGGCACCTGCGTAAGATGAGGAAAAGCATCTAGGAAAATGCCAACACTTTGTGTTACTGCTGTAAATTAATTTCACAAAATAAATGGTTGTGGCAAACTTTGTGCCAGAAAAATGTGTTATATACTCCATGTTGTTGGCTTTTTCTCTAATAGTTTTCTGTAAGAAAGGAAAAATGCAGCAAAAATAGGTATACATTAAGGCATCTTAACATGATTCTCATTCAACATTTTCTGAGCCTGATTTTATGTTGTTCCCTTCTCTTTCTATCTGTACAAAGTAACTAAAAAGTGGGTGTAAAACATTACTATTCTGATTTGCGAGCATTAATACTAACACCTTCCTTGTGTTCACTCCATAGTAGATCAGATGACTAGACAACGTGTCGCAGGGGAAGACAAAAGCTTTATTTTTCAAAAGTGCTAAAGTCTCAGTGTGTCTATGAAATTCAATGAGAGCACAGAATGCTTAGTCAACGCTTTTGTTCTTTTTAAGTATCTGGAAAGAGACTTGTGCACAGTGCCCTATCTCTTTGAGCCATTTACATTAGTGTTGTGTGAGTGTGAAATCCCATCACCCTGTGAAGACACTGACCTTCAGTGACTCTGCACAGATACAGATTGCCAAGCATTTTACAAAGCTGGTGAAGCTGAAGTTCGTTTTTATATTGACAACAGTTCAATGGGATGTAAGAAGTACTATGAAAGTACATTGTAATTACATAATTTTGTTGCTAATTCTTGATAACAGTTGCAGGTCACCTGGACTGTTTGGAAAAAACAGGTCACAGCACTGTCTCAGATCTCCTACTTTGTCTATAAGTTCTGTGTCAGTGAGTCTTAGCTGTTTGTGCTTAGTTTTTCTTGCTGGATTTGTGCAGCAGGCCGATGTTTTATTTATTTATTTTAAAAAATCCCCATAATCATTCAGAAAATGTAATTCAGCCATTTTAAAGAGTGAGTGTGCAGGAAAATGTCATTTGTCCATGTTAAAACACTTAAGACTAATTTGAAGTGGTGCATCACCTACATTCTGAGGGTGTGCATTTTATATCACTATGAAAGCTGACACAGAGTTTATTATAAGCCTCTGAACAAAAATCATGATTCACAGGGTCTTAGGAGAGAATTGTTAGTATTTGGTTGCTAATATCTGTGGCTCTGCTCAACTCCTAGAGGCTCCTGTGTATAACTGCAATATATAGGAATATTTCCTAAGGAATTGTTTTGCCTTGTGTGCTCATAGCCACAAGAAGATTTTCCCTTTAACTGCTCTAAACCAAGGCAGTACAGGATTACAAAAGAAAGACTACATATTTGTATTCTTGATATGTCTTCTACATCTGCTGACCTCAGGACTCCTTATATTGGTTGGTGATAATTATGTTAAATATTGTGCAGATAGTACTTCCTGAAATTTAATTAAGCTAATTATCGTAAGTTATGTTGACTTGTAAAAATATTGTTCCTTAAGTAAATTCCCACAGCGAAGACCTCTGGCACAGATGCACTAAAATACATTATTAAGTGATTGCTATGGCAATAGCAAGCCATAGAAACTGTCTCTCCTTTTCACTATTACATGGTTCTTGTTAGTTTATCGCAATAAAATGAGTTCTAAAAGCAAGACTTCAGAAACTGCATTTTGTGAAACAAATTTCATTAACTTTTTAGTTTTTCATGTATTTCATCCGTCTTCTTTTAGCTGCTCTATACCGTTTTCTGAGTATTTGTTGTTCTTTAGATCTTTCTAGATGAATGTTTTTTCTCCAATTTCCTTTTGAAATCTTTGCTGCTGTAATAGTAGAACTTATTAAAGATTTATCTTTGTATGAGTGCAGCTAGTATAGTTGCCAAATCTTTTCTAATCATATTTGTCAAGAGGGGTTTTAAATAATTTTCAAATGGATTGTCTAATAGAAAATGACAGAACACAACTGAACTCAATTGTAGAAGATGGATTTGAGTTTTCCCCAGCATTTTAGGCTTTCGATCCGTATTCATTTGTAAATCTTACTTCATGATGTTTGTTTATTTTATATGCAACTGAAGTTACATATACAATAGGTCCCAAAAGCTTTACTGTTTTTGGAAGACAGAGTGGCTAGGGCCTCAGTGTGACTCAGGGTCGATACAGCTCAGTCCGAGGGTCGCACAGCTGTGACTGGACTGTATCGAATCAGCCTGTGATGTCCTAGTGTCTGCTGGAAATATAGCTATGTACATTTGCCTCTTCAATTTATTGCTTATTAGGTGGGCCTTGCTGGAGGGAAGCAATGTTTTGGTTCCACAAGTATATGGCAAGTAGCTGGCATTTTCATTTCTGAGCTACCCCAAAACTTTCCCACCCTGGCCAGCTCGTCAGAAGCCTCGCTAAGCCCGCTTGGATGGCTTAGAAGTGCACAGTAGGTCTTTTTCAAGGCCAGGGATCTGGCCTGCCCATCAGAGGTTTAAATTTGGTATTACGTAGCATAATCCACCAAATGCTTTGGCTGTTATATTCCCTGTAAAAATAAAGCAGATTTTGCTGAACTAGACAGCCCCATCGGATCATGTACTTGCAAACTATTTATGATATAAACATAAGCATAAAATTGTAGCTGCATTTCCATATTACAGGCTGAGGAACACTCAAGAGAGCCCTAAACCTTGACTGCTGCTTTTAGGTGCTGCAATAGAACCAATATAGTGCTGTCTAGAGTCTAACTTGGTCAACTGACAATGCTTTATTGTGCAGGAAAGCTCTGCTTTAGGACTTGTGGATTGTTTCAGCTGTTTTTTCTAAACCGTTTTTATAGCTTCACACAATTTAGAATGAATAATTACCATTACAACATCTAATACAGCCTGCTATTTATCACAGTCCATTCAGTGACATGCTGTTAATTTGTTATTGAGCTCAATAACTTGTATGACTGAAGAACATCTCGTGCTTGATCAAAGGGCATTTCTTGAAAGGCATCCAGCATTTGTGTGAAGGAGAGATGAGTATCTATAATGTCTCTTAATAGTTCATTGATATAGAAGATTTCTGTTGTCACTAAAGGTGAAGATTTACATTAAAAACATTAATCTAGCCTTGCATGTGTGTTACACCTTCATCTTGAAAGATATAGGGTCTTAATTTTATGCATTCTAAATCATCCTGGTAAAGTCAGTGATATTAATCTGAAAGTGTAGGTTTCTGCATTTGTCTAAGACTGCATGGAAACAGAATCAGAGGACAACACTCTATTTAATCTGGGCTCCTAGGATTGTTGCAAATGGTGAAACTTCACCTTGTTGAGCTTGAATGCATCTACATTAATAACTATGAGGCCTCAGCCTACCTAAAAAAGGAAAAATCTCCTTAGTTCAAACCCTAAAGAGATCTCCTCACTGCTCTGCTCTGGAGTTCTTTTCCATCTTTTAATATGAGAAGTATTGAATTAAAAACATGTGAAGAAATAATCAGAGAAAATGATACCATGTTTTAATTACAGAATGATATTTATGTTTAAGAATATGCTTTGCTGTGTGCTTCATATGAACTGGTGGATTTGTTTTAGGTTTTCACCATAGTCATCTAGAAGTTGTGAGCTAGCAAACCTGTAAATGGATTAATGTTATTTAAATAAAGATAATAAAATTAAATAAAAATTAATATAGGGAAAGATCTACAGAAAAGAGAGTGATAGATTTTATTGGAGGAAAATTTCAAAACCAGCTGCCTTTAAATTAAGTACTTTACTGCTGTTTAAAATGAGGATCCAAGAAATCAGAAGATAACGTTTCTTTCATTACCATTCGAGTAATAAGAGAGAATAAGTTATATGATGTAATAATTTAACTATTTATTTTATTAGAAAAATATGCTTGGTGAATTTAAACTCAGTGAGGGGAGGCAGTTCTAAAATTATATGAGGAGAAAATAGTGATTCATAAATTAGGCTCAAATTATTCATTATTTGTTATATACTTGAATATTGGAAATTTACTTGGAATTAATTAATGACTGTTAAAGTTCAAGACAGTATTTTACTACATCAAATCTAGAAGCTGTATTAATTCAATGTAATATTCAGATAATATTTAAAAGGAAAAAAAATGAAGTTTATGATAGCTGAAAGTCAAGTATCAAAGAAAGAAAGTAAAAGAGCTAGATTTCATCATCCATTTCTCCATTAATACATTTGTCAAAGACTGAGAACAGACATGAAGTCTTTTTCCTCTGGACTGCAGAGGAATTTTTGTTCTTTCAGATTTTATTTTCTTCCTCTGCAGTTTTTATTGCTGACCATCACATTGTATGGTGTGGGGCACCCGTGTGGTCAAGCTGGGGCCAGCTGTCCCAGCTGGGTCCCCTCCCAGCTTCTCAGGCACCCCCAGCCTCCTCACTGGTGGGATGGGGTGAGAAGTGGAGAAACAGTCCCTTGCCAGCTCTTATGTGGTAAACACTGAGCTCTTGGTGGCACAGGGGATCCTGCAGCAGACTGACGTCAGGGAGGCTTTGTGCTGAATCAATGTACCTTCCTGAAAGTATGAGCAGGTAGCATCAGCCTGAAGGAGCACAGGTTGAAATGCTTTGTGAAGATACTAGATACTCTCTATCCTAAAGTACTTGCAATGAGCTAAAGCCAAAATTAGAGTTTATGTAAACTGTGGATACTCAATAAACTTGGCATCACATACTCTACAAGGCCTTGTCATGTAGAAGTAACATATTGGGAGTATTAAAAGAAATGAAGTATTTCATGTTAGCTAAAAAGAACTGAATTTTCAGAGTCTCTAAGATTGATGTATTCTGTTACTTGGAATGACTTGAATTTCTAACAAGATGCAAATGAGTAAAATTAGCAACTGAATGTATCCTCAGAGGTAAGTGTGACCCCCTCATGTGCTCTGAACTAGAGCGGCATTTGCCAGCAGCCGTTTCTACACGTTAGTGTGTGACTGATAATAAGCTCAATAGAATGGCTGGGGTTACCAGCATGATCACAGTTTGCATAAATACAATTATGCCCTTTGCAACTGGGGCTTGTTTGTGCATCTTTGGCAGAAGTGGTAGAAGAAGTAAGCATGTCGGACTTTGCAGCTGATTGTGTAGATAATGTCTTGGATGGGTTTCAGAACTAATCTAAGTAGGCAGCAGCCCAGCATAATTAGGGTTGGTGAAATTGCCCAGTTGATTATTTTGCATGCTGAGCTTGCTGTTGCTGCTGTAAGAGAGGTTAATGTTTGGTGCAGTGGTTGCTGCTGAAGACAGGGAAAGGGTGAGCTGAGTGATTGCCTCAAGCTGCAGTGACAGCCATGGCCTGCAGGAAGCAGGAACAACAAACCCAGCCCTGAATCCCTAACCCTCATCTTTAGCTCCATCTCCTCTGCCTTCTTCACCCAAACTACGGGACATCATTAGTCCTCAGTGCAGGAAATTTCAGTTCTCTATGAAATTGAGACACTTTTCTCTGGCTCTGTACGTGTCTGCTAACACTGCTGATCTCCTGCAGGATAGAGTGGATCAAAGTACAAGTAGATGTCTTTCTAATTAATTTTATTAGATCGTAATCTAAATCATCACACTGACCTTCCTTCCTTTGTCTCTATAGATGATACCTGTTATAAGGATGGGAATAATATGTGTGAAGGTACCACTTTCACTGTTGCAACAACAGAACAGCTCTTTAAGGTTTGTGAGTGTTTAAAAACAGGGTTGTCTTTCACAGAATTTTTTTTTAAAGTTATTGCTATGGACATCTATAACATCTACAGTCAAAACCAGAAAATTATTAAATAACTAGAATATTAAAGTGAAACAATGAATGACTCTTTCATATTCTATAACATCCTCAGAAGAAAAAAAACAACCCATCTGTTAAAGGGACTCTCACATGTACAAAATGTTACTTGTGGGAAAAGAAGAGGCAATAAAATGAGGTTTTTTGGCTCATTTATATTTGTTAACTTTATTTCTTCAGTTTAGGATCATGGTACTCCAAAAAAAGAAAGCAAAAGAAATAGGGAAACTCTTTTCCCATTGGTAATTGCTTTGTTTGGTGCAATAGGTACAGGAATATGAAAACATGATATTTGAGAATAGTTAGGCTTTAATCTCCAGATTGTAGTTTGGGGCTCTACTAATTGATTGACTTTTCTCCTCTCTTACATTTGCTATCCGTCTGGACAATATTGCTTACTATGTGGGAGTTTCTCACACTAGTTATGATGGTAGTGATAGCATGAAGTAATTTCAAAAGCTGAGCAGTTTTGAAGCTGGTTATATAGAAGTCAAGAAAAAGACAGAAAAGGAGATTGAATGTAGGGAAGGAGAAAATGTAATAGTGATTTTGACTGTATTCCTGAAGGCTGTTTCAGGTTCACCCAGCCAACCACCTCAGAGGTTTCTGGTCTGGCCCATATAGATAATCAGCAAGAAGAGCTGTGCCATCAGTAATAGTGAGTAAAGCAGTCTAAAAGCAAGGGTTTTGTCTCCAGGATGACAAGGTGAGAGCTGCAGATCCCTGGTGGCCGGTAGTATCTCCACATTGCTCTGCAATAGAGAAATCTGGGCTCTGCAGTCAGGGGGAGTTTTGCGCCTCTTTTAGGTGTAGCCAAGTTTCAGTTTAAATGTTGAGGGGGGCATTACCATTGATTATAAAGCCATCAAAGTGTCTGATTCTAGTGTGTTGCCTACATTCAACTTTTAAATATGTTTGTGTTTTAAATGTATATTTAAAGAGTTTGCACAAAGATCTAGACATTGAGATTATTTTCTGTTGGATTCATCAGGTCAGGATATTTTTGGCTTCCCTGAATTTAGTAGGAAATCTCTCCTATGCATCAATTGGAGTGAGGGTTTGTGTTTTAATTACAAAAAATTAATCCAGTTAACCTAAACACCTTCAAGGTAACTTATTTTAACAAATGCAAATGCTCAGCCACTTTCTTGCAAAGACTAATGCTTTCAGACTAGATTTTTCTGCTAGAAGCCAAAAGAAGCTGAACATGACAATTTGTGTAAGCTTTAAGTGGTCATTTGACTCAGATTTCTTAAGAAATCTTCTTCTCAAGTAAAACAACATAAAAATTGAAGCTGGCAGAAAGTTTTAATCTAAGGCACAAGGATGAATGAAAAAAAGATTGTTAAGTAACAAATATTTAAATATCTGAATAGCAAGTCCACATTTATGTAGAGGATCTGTAAAATACCTGGAATTTCTTTTGCTGGGTATATACTACAAAACTTTTTAAAAGAAATAAAGAAGAAAGTATTCTGCTTGCTTGTGCACTTTCAATGACAGTGTTTATTTTTCCTACCTTTTATTTGGGAAAAGTCTTGAAAGTCAAATTTGTTTTTTCAGAGAACCATAATTTTGAATTAAATGTTCGCTGCCTTTAGGAGAACTCTGAATTATTTCTTTTAGGAGGAAACAAAAATATGATTAATTAATAGTATGATAAACCTTTGTTAAGAAAAGGATAATGTATTGGCATACCAGATAAAGTCAGTTCTCAAATGCCTGTGCAGATGTGACTAAAAGCACTTACCTGCTGTGAAAATCATCTGCATATAATTATTAGTTGCATCTGTGTCGAGACTGCAATGTTTTTGAACAGCTATGCCTCATCATTGATTGAAATTTTTAATCCTATGTCCAAATACATTGATGTCATTTGAGGAAGTGTTTGAATTACATCTATAGCAATACTTTGATATGAGGGCTGGTGAGTTATCTTTATGGTTTTCTGACAGCTTCTTCTTATGAGAATATTTAGAAAAAAATATCATCATGAATGTAATTTCAGCAGTGCAAAAGTGAAGTGTATTGGTGGAAGAGTAATACTCAAGCCAGGGAAATTCAGACTTATGCTGATAGCAGATAGACTTTTGAAGTCCAGGGTTAAAATATCTCTCTGATAAGAAGGTTGTAAGGATTACATCTTTTTATAGCATCACATATATGACTAAGCAGTATAAAGCATATCATCTACATTCTTTTTTCTAAACTAAGTTGTGTCATAAAACTTGATTTATGTCATGATACAATGCAGGATTGTAACGCAGGTGAAAATTGTGCATGTGACTGGTTTTGCTTCCATGATGTGCATTCCACATGGAATAAAAGTCACAGTCTGCATAAATTATAGAAGACAAAAAAGTGTAAGTCATGTTGCTTTTAGCCAGACACTTCAGCTAGAAAATAATGAAAAAGTGTTTTGGCACAACAAATTCTTATGTATTATAAAGCTAAAGCGATTTCAGACTTTAAATTTTTAATACTGTGTTCAGTTAAAGTGACAATAAAATATTGTGTTTAATCTAAATTAATCTCAAAGTTTTCTGTCCCAGATTTTATTTTGCAGTTGTAGATATCTATATCTACAGGGAGTGTTATTTTTCATAATTAGCTTCTTGATTCAACTTATTAGTAAACAAGCTACACATCCTTATCTTTTGTTTGACATTACTCACATTTGCAGAAACAGTTCATTTGGGATGGAATGCTCTCTTAAGCCAGCGAGGAGAACAATACAACACATTATTTGTTAAGAATGGAGAGGATGAAAGAATACAATCATTATAATGCTCGTGTACTGAGGTGAACTTAGAAGGGCAGACTTCTTAGTTGTGACCTTCTTTCTGTGCTATAATTTCTCTGAGTGTTAATGATTTTCTTTATGAATGCAGCTTGTAAAGATTTTCCACACAGGACACTTGCAGTGTAACAGTTATAAACTACAGAAAAGAGGTGGGGTTTATAGCTGAAAACTGAGAAACAAAACTCTTCAGCACCTTTGCGAAGTCTGTAGGCAAACCAGAGTTTGTTGAGTGGTTTTGAAGAATACTTTTACTACTTGGTGTATTCAGGATGTGGAAATCTGTAGTCAGTGAAAAATTATTCATTTTTTCTCCTCTGTCTGCTTTCTGTGTTCTGTGACATCAATAAACAAACATCTGCCCTACAGAAGCCCCATAATCCTCTAACTCAAGTCTTTGGGATTAACCACCTTTTATCCAAACATATTTCTGTGTCTAGTCTTTAGTTTTTTTCCATGTTCTGGGCTTTTTTGCCTTGCTAGTCTTGGTTTAAGCACTGCCCTTAAAAAGAGGGACTTTTAATGTAATAGCTGTGTTGTAAGATGTAAGCATGACTGTTAAGAATTTTTTTAGTTTTTCTTCTATTAATATTTTTACTCCTTAGCAAACAGAGAAACTAGGGGTTTTGTTTGTTTGAGGGGAGGAAGAAGGCTGTTTGTGACTTAATTAAATTTTAAAAAGTCCTGGCACAGGATAAGATTGGATCAAACAAAGTATTCATATTCACAAAAGAAATTAAATTAGGAAACAAACAACTTGGCACCTTTATATTACGGACAAAAATTTATGTTGGTTTCCTTGCAATTGTTTCACAGTGGATTCATTCCCATGGTATTTAACACTTGGCAAGTCATTTCCTAACAGTGATGGTCGGTCCAATGATATGAAGAAGTGTGGATAATGAGATAGTCAGAAAGCGTCTGCTAACCTGAGGAGTCAGTGTCATACTGCAGAATCAGTCTTTGCTTTTTCTGGCACCCTAGTAAAGAAAGGGGAAGAAAACATTTGGAATGGAGAGCAGGGAGAGGAAAAAATAATAGTGGTAGCAAGGAAAAGGAAATAAAATGGAACTGTGTGGACCTGGCAAGAGGCATTTGCAACACAGAGAAGTGGGACGCGGGGCTGATGTAGGTCTGCGCAGTAGGATAGGAGGGCGGTAAATCCGGGCTAACACCCAAGGTTCGCACGTAAGACCAGAATTGCAGTGCAGCAGAGTGCTCATGGAGATAATGCCTGTCATTGACATGAGTTGGACTGATAAAATGGCTAAAAGCATTTCTAATACAAATCCTCCAAGTCCTCTCACTGCATGGCCAGTGTAAAAGATAATGCAAATGGTCTGATTCTGGAACTTTGTATCTCTTATTACAATTTCAACTTCTTGAATGCTGTTCTGTTTTTCTGAAGTTTAGTCAACAAATAGGATGCCATGACATATGTTTTTGAAGAGAAAATGAATTGTAGTGAGGGTGAGGCATATTTTCCACTCTGAACATTTATCCTTTTGCTTGTGTGTATGAGATCAAAATAATGCCACTGCCAGCTCAACGACTAAAATAGAGACAAACAAGCAGTTCTGCATACAAAGTAAATGCATACTTCACTTCCTTTCTTCTTTCTTTTTAACATTTAAATGATAAATTTTGAGAGAATTTATGAGCAAAACTTGGAGTTCATTTCTCCTCAAGACTGTTAGATTCTATAGTCTTAAATAAATCTATATGAATTCCCCCTGTTGTGTTCTTCCTTACCTAATCTTTCTAATTTGAAATATTTTGTGAATGATATGTGGGATCCAGTGCACTCTCAGCAAGTTTGCAGATGGCAACAAGCTGAGTGGTGCTGTTGACACACCTGAAGGATGGGATGCCATCCAGAGGGACCTGGACAAGCTAAAGAAGTGTCCCATGGGAACCTCATGAGGCCAGGTGCAAGGTGCTGCACCCAGGTCAGGGCAATGCCCATTATCAGTCCAGACTGGGGAATCTACAGATCGAGAGCAACCCTGGAGAGAAGGACTTGAGGGTGTTGGTGGATGAGAGGATGGACATGACCCAGCAATGTGCACTTGCTGTCCAGAAAGCAAAATGTGTTCTGAATGGCATCAAAAGCAGCCTGGCCAGCAGGGTAAGGGAGGGGATTCTGTCCCTCTTCTCTGCACTTGTGAGCCCCCACCTTGTAGTACTGCATCCAGCTCTGGGGCTCCCAAAATAAGAAGGATGTGGACCTGTTGGAAAAAGTCCCGAGGAGGCCACAAAAATGATCAGAGGGCTAAAGCACATCTCCTGTGGAGACAGGCCGAGACAATTGTGGTTGTTCAGCCTAGAGAAGAGAAGGTTCTGGGGAGACCTTAGAACACCTTCCAGTACTAAAAAGGAGCCTACAGGAAAGATGGAGAGGGACTTTTGACAAGGGCATGTAGTGATGGGACATGGGGGAATGGTTTTAAAACAGAAGAGGGGAGATTTAAACTAGATATAAGGAAGGCAGTTTTTACAATGGGGGTGGTAAAACACTAGAACAGGATGCTCAGACAGGTGGTAGATGGAGATGGGCACCCCTGGAAACTTTCAATGTCAGGTGGGTTGGGGCTCTGAGCAACCTGGCACAGTTGAAGATATCCCTGCCCATTGCAGTGGGGTTGGACTAGATGAGTTTTAAAGGTCCCTTACAATCCAAACTATTCTATGAATCTATATTAGTATATTTTTAAAGTATTCTGAGATTTAAGGGTGAAATTTGCTGTACTGGTGTTTGATGAAGAAAATGGGCAAATATATAACAGTGGCCCTGGTGATGCTATAAATCCATGTTGAATTATACCAATATTTTAAAACAATTTTTTTTATATGCATTGAGTCAATTATCCAGAGAGATCTATCTATTAAGAACCTTATTGCAATATGAATTGCAATATGAATATTTTTCTTATTATTTCAAAAGAAAATAATTACTAACATCAGTAAATTCAAGAGCAACCAGAAAAATCCAAAGTTTTAGAAATGTTTCCTAAGCAATCAAGTTGCTAGAAAAATACAGATTGTATACTATACAATAATCTAAGCTTGCTATATGCTTCATGTATAGCATTTGCTTTTTTGCTTACATGTCTGCATTGTTACACAGAACTCACAACTAAAGAAAAAGAAAGTAGAGACAAAACAGAAAACTTGACACCAACAAAGCATTTGCCGTTTCTGGTTAATTTGTTTTGTGACTGTCATGATTGATAACAAAATTTTTTTGCATATAACTCGTTATGTTACTCTTAGTGGTAAGTCCTATTATTATTTGATTTATATGTCAAATTTACAAGTAAATTAAAATATGGGGAACAAATAAACTCTGAAGTTACCTTCTCATTCAGTGTAGAAATTCAGAAAGGAACCAAAGTGTTTCTGAAGCTTGTGAGATTGTATTCTTAGCACAATATATTTGTTTAATATTAGTTATTAATTAAATAGCAGAGTATTATTTCTTCTTTAGCTACAGATGAAAGTGTTTTATTTCCTCAGAAAGATGACTTTAAAATTGGCATCTTAGTGAAAAGACCTGCCATCCCTATCAAATCTCTTCACTCCACTAAGCTTTTTTTCCTGTGCTTCTTGTAAGCATCCCAGAGAGGTGGGAAAAGGAGATGGTTTATTTCTCAATCCCAAACTTCAGAAGAGTTCAGCTTGCAAAGCAAGTTACAGTTGGAGTTGTACAAGCTTGAAGAGGCTCCTGAGGAACAGGTTGATTTCTCCTCTGATCTGCCTTTTAAAATTGCAATACAAGTAGATTTCATCCAGAAATCACTGAGAGTTCAGTATGGAGCTCCACATTTTTATAGTTCCATTCAGCTGAGCCATGACTGGACATCTTAGTTCTATTTGTGATATTCTTTGGCAACTTTTGCTTTTTCTCTGGGCAAAGCTGACTTTCTGAAGTTCTTATTTTGTGAAGTGAGAGTTATATGAGCTTCCACTTATGCCAGCTCCTAAGAGATTAGATGCTATGTGTCTTTTACTCAGCATCCTATTCAGGCCTTCACAGCACTGCGAAGAAAATGGCTGAAAAATACCAGCAATTGAGAGTGGAAATCCAGCATGGGAAGTGCACAAGACATTTAATGTTGTCTTATTGAAAGCTCTTCATTAAAGTATGGAACTTGCTTTAGGGGAAGGTTTTAATATGCATACAAATATACTTTTTCACTGTAGTTGAGAAATTTTTCCACTGGTAGGAAAGGGTACAAAAATTGAATTTGCTTTTCAATTTGAGATGTTAATGTGTGCTGGTATCTGTTATCCTGAGTCATGAATAATGAACAAGGCAGAGCAAAGGGCAGAATATGCAAGTCATGAATTCAGAAGTCAGCTGAGAATTTTTCTGTTTCCTTTGGAGGCATTATATGTATTTTGATTATCTTTTTCACTAAGTATAACGTTAATGCATAGTCAAACCTAGAACTTTAGTGAGCTTGTTTATATCTATAATTTGCTTTATATTCTCCTAGCAGCAAACAATATGAAACAATATGGTAATATGAAATAGTATGAAATACATTTCCAGGAATAAGTATTGTAACAGTGTGGTAATATTTTAAAATGCTGGCAGTTTGTAGTGGTGATGAAACAGACATAGTGCTATAATTTTTCTTTATCAACTGCATTTGTTCTCCATAGGGTGCACAATACAGTGCAGATTTTTCCAAAAGTTCTAATGAGAAAGAGGCTGGGGAGTTATGTGCATTGTGTGCAGAAGAGCTAAATAATAAAAACATAATTGATGTAGAACTGATTAGCAAAGCAGTATTCAATATCTGAAAATGTGTATTGTTTTACTGTAAGCAGATCTTTTTCATGGTGAAGTTCTGGACAATTCCATTAAATACGGCATTAGCTGCTTACAGAAAGACCAAAATTTTGTGAATTTTAACACAAGGCTTTTGTAAAAATGCACATTCCAGCATAGTATAACTCATGTGACACTAGTCACCAAAGGTGAATTGTTTCAAGCTACAAAGATAGTTACTCTTGACAGAGGAAAGTGATGTATTAAAATCTTTACTATATTTTATAAATTAAAAAATTAGAATTGTGTACATGAAGAAACACATTTTCCTCTCAATTCTACAAAAAAAAAAAAAAGTGAGTCCATGAATATGTTCAGTGTATTTAGTGTAGTTTAATTAATGGGCATACTTCTGTTTGACTGATCCTTGTTTCTGTGATGTTAGCAGAAAACAAAACAAAAAAATCTCCATCAACACTTATTTAAAAGGGCTGTATCTATATAAAACAAAGCCAAGCATTTTCCTAAGCCAAAAGAAATAAACTACTCCATAAATACAATGTAAGAAATGCTGACCAGATTCTTTCTCACATCTGTATTTGCAATGCAATCTGACAACATTCTGGCTGATGTCAAATAATGACTGAGAACAATATTTTGATGCTGGTAAATACAACATAATACTTGCTAAGGTATAATGAAGTTTTTTTTTTTTTTTAATATTGAAATTGATAAGATCCAAATTGAGTAAAAAAAATATATTCCCAAACATCATAGCTGTGCTCACATTGTTTATTTATTTAATTTGTACATAGACTGGTTGAATTTACATTAGCTTTAAGTGAAATAGCTGAACTAGGTGAACTTTTAATGTAATTTTTTTCTCTTTTCCTAATTATCATACTAGAATGTGATTTAACTCAAAAGCAAACAAGAAGCTTTGTAAACAAATTACTGGTATAAAAGATTAAGGTTACTCTTGAAAACTGAATTCACAGTGTGACAAAATAAGATTCTGCATATCAGCCTGATGAATCTAAACTCTCAGCATTCACCTTTGAGAAGGTTTTTGCTCCTTTTTGCACAGAATCAGACCCCAACTCTTATTGCTTCTTCCCCTGAACTGGAATCTGCATACAACATTGTTGTGTTTCAGAATCATGTATGAATTAAAAAATTTAAGTAACCAGATTCCATGGTCAGCTACTTTGCTTCCTGAAATATTTGCTTTGTGCCAATGTAATTTAACTTATTATCCCATGGTCCTTTTTCACCATTTGCCTTTTTTGTTGTAGGGAATGGATGGTATCTGAAATGAGATCTATTTTTTCTTCTAATTCTTATTAAAAGACCCAGGGTTATTTTCACTCTCCACTTTTTAATGGTCAGTTGCAGAACACTCATCACAGTAGTATTTGAATGGCTTGCATTAATTCCTTTATCTCTGTAAGTGGAAGAAAGCTTTATTATTTTGATTTTATGGAAATCAATGGATCACTGTCAGAACACAGCTTAGCATTCAGATACTTGTATTTTAAGTTCATTGCTTGGTACTGTTTTGGGAAGAGCTGAAGACCCACATTTCAGTTAACTTTTTTTACAATTAGATTTCAGCTGGGGGTTGCTTGCTAAAATTCGGGTTCTATTCAGGCACAAAACATTTAAACAAAGCAAGAGATCCAATTTTTTCCTGCATTCGTTTCACTTTCCTCTAACTGCCAGGCTCACTTCTTCAACTTTCTGTGTGACACTCTTCTTCCTTCTTCTAGGCCTTGTAAAATTCTGCAAAAATCAAAATCTCAATTCTCTTCTATTAGCATTTGTTTATTCCTGTACCTTGATTTCATAACCCTTTTTCTGTGTTCAACGCTTTTCCAAATTTGCCCTTTTTGTGATTTATCTCTTCTAGCAGATTGAGTAACTAAGGCATTGTACAAGGCCAGGGCTGGGAACAGGGCCTGAAGTCTCCAAAGTGGAATGTCTGCCTTTGTTATACAGTGTTTGAGGAAGAACAATCCACACCAGTACTTTCTTGTGCTGTCTGCCCACTAGTTCTCCTGATGGGTGCCTTTAAACCAGAGGAAGAATTGCAATCTTGACATCCTCCATACCCAGTTTGCTGGTTACACAACAGTTCTAAAGTGTTTGTTACTGGAGTAGACAGCTTCCACAGATGCTAAAAAGTGTATGAATCTTGCAGAGTCAACTATTTTATTATGCCTGTCATAGACGAGATAGCTTCCATTCCTCAGCCTATCCAAGCTGTCAAGATGAGGTCAGTGGTCTTCTGTTGTTGGTGTCTCAGAACCTACGGCTTACCTGGAATGCTTCCTGGTCATGTTCAGGGACACCAAGTATGAAAGCAGCAGCTGCCAGTGAGAAGGCTGCGTTACTCTGGCTCAGGAACTTCCTCATGGTTTGATGCAAGTTGAGACAAGTATTGTGGCTGAGTAAGATTCTATCCAGTGTTGTCTTTCTCTAGGATTGCATTCACCTATTTATTTCGCTTCTCTGTCTGATTACACAATGTTGATTGCATGTGACAGAGTTTTTGGAAAGAAGTAAAAAGGATTTTATGGTTGCAAAGGACACTTAAGTTAAAGGCATTGAAGGATCCTGTTGAATTTCTCCTATGCTCCCCAGGAACAGGCAAACTCTAAGTTCTTGGTGTGTGCAGTACCTGAAACAAAAGAAAAAGTGCAGTGGGTTTTCAATTTTCCCCCATTGGAATACTTTTATACTTGGAAATATATGAAGGCCAGGGAACAGGAGATTTTTTTATTATGAACCTTCTGTTGCTTCTGACTTTACTCCAAGAAATAACAAATTCCATATCATACTTTGCCTATAAAAGCAAGGATGTTGCAAAAACAAGCAAAGAAAAAAGCTAGAAGAAAAATCTTAAGAACACAGCAATTTATGACACTGGGGCTTGAAACTAGATGATTTTTAAAGTCCCTTCCAATCCAAATCATTTTCTATGATTCTGTGAAATATAGAAACCTTTTTTTTTTTTTTTTTGGCATGAGATCTCATTTGAAATCAACAAGGAGAAAGGAAAGATGCTGAATTGTGGCAGAGAAGCAGTCAAAATCTGTAACTGTTTTCATTGAGATTTGTGGTTTGCCAAAGTTGTTATTCCCAAAACATGTCACACTTGCCATTTCTTTATTGGATTTGACAGAGGATGATGTAAAAAAAAAAAAAAAAAAAGAAAAGCAGGAGCAGCAATGTCACCCTAAAAAGTCATTAACTGCTTGTGTTGTTTACAGAGTATAGCTGTGAGCATAGCCAATTCTACATTTGCAAAATCCTGTGGTATCTCTATTTAATTGAATTCGTCTCTGCATATGCAAAAACCTGTGGTATCTCCTTATTTCAACAAATTCTAGAATGGAAATTGCAATCACAGTCCATTATGAAATGTAAAGTAAAAACTTGTATATTTTCAGTATTACCAATAAGAATTTCATTTGAAGATAATTTTATTTTCTTTTGATAGATATGAATTGTCCAGATTTACTTGCATAATAGTAAGGAGCAACAGAAGAATACTGAGGTTAAAATTGTTTCTAATCACTGTAAAATAAGCAAAATATTATCACAGACTTTTAAAAAATGGCAGATTTGGGTAATACAATAATCTAATCATATTACATTTATTATAGCTTATTCATGCTTTGCATTTTTATAAAACCTTCACTCTGACAAGGACTGCAATTCTTACAGTATAGGAAAGATGCTCTATGCTATTTTGTCGCTGCTGAACAGACGCAGGCAGAAGAGTGCTTTGGGGAGTCTAAGACAAAATTGCTGAGCAGTCTTCCAAGGAACTAATGGGTGCATTTCCAAGTGTTCACTGCCAGATTTAAATCAGGGGAACGATCTGTCTGTTGTTTACAAATCAGCTGGCCATATCTCTTAAGGTCATTGTGTTGACACCTGTGCTAGCTGGATCCCACACTTCTTTTTTTTTTCACATCTGAGTCCTGTACAGAGATATCAGAAATGCATAATGAGAAGATGCAGCCTCTTTACTTTAATTTAACATTTAAAAAAAACCCAATTAATCAACCAAAATTGTTTACATGTAGTTTTCATATCTCTTGCTATGTTTCCCCATCGAGGGCTTTCACTTTCATACTGCACAGAGATGAATAAATAGTTCACGAGTGAAGTG
Organism: Climacteris rufus; assembly: GCA_013398175.1. Lineage (NCBI taxonomy): Eukaryota > Metazoa > Chordata > Aves > Passeriformes > Climacteridae > Climacteris > Climacteris rufus. Next base: position 488,782 of record VZRZ01004834.1, read on the forward strand.
CGTAAGTCTCTGGAGAGATAATGGAGATAGCATAAAGCATTTTCTTCTTTAGCATAGTCTTCTTTAGGCAGTAGTAGGGTAGTACGATAGCAATTTACCTGAAAACAAAACTGAATTGGAGTCACAAGGCAAATGTAAAAAACCTTTCATTTGAAGAGTTGAGTTGATCTGGGTAAATTATATTGTCAAGTATGGTGCACATCTAAGGAAATGAGCAACTGAAGCAAGGGAGAGGATGGTTTGAAAATGGCTGTACCACAAATGTCTCTCACAATTCTATTTCAAGTCAATTAGTGCCTTTTGAGGCATTTTGCTTTGTTATCCTTAATACATTTGTAGCAAGAAGAAGTTACGGACCTCACTTGGAGCAGTATAGTCTCTGTTTGCATCACAATTATGCAACTTCTATTCTGTAAATATAGCTCTTCTACCTGCAGAAGGGTGGTCCACAATTTGTTTGCTTCTGAAAAACTCTTTGTTGTGAGCCACACAAGTTACACTGGTTGAAAGACTGCTTTATGCAATGAGAGCCTCCATAATGCAGGGCCTGGTCCAATTTATGAGGTGGAATTCTCTGCTGGTTTTGCAGACACTAAGTATTATGACTTTTTTTTTCCTCTCACAACTTTTCAGAAATTTAAAGATGAACAAGTAGAGGGAATTTTCCTTGAAAATAGTGGAAAATACTGACCTTTTACTTAAATTCATTCTGGCAATATTTAGCCTCAGGAGATACATTTTTGGGAAATTGTGATCATACAAAAACAAGAGACTGAGATTAAATCCCTTATGTAACATTTATTACAGCTTCAGCTACCATGAAGGCTATAATTATGAGTGTAGTTCTTGTTGACTGTGGAGAGGTCCCTGAGCAATGTGCTTCTTTATGTATTCAGCGAAATGAAATAATTGCAGAGCTAACATCCACTGTTCTTCTCTGGAGCCTTCGTCCATTGTTCTGTATTCTTCTGAAATAATGAAGAAACTGAAAATTACAATTAAGAAATCTAACTTTTATCATTAGGATTAAAAATTAATTTTAAATGCAAATTGTATCTATATCTCTCTATATATTACTTTAACAATCTTACCCTTCTATCTCCCCAGCATTTTATTAACCATATTGGTTCTCTTTAAAGAACATCCTTAGAGAATTTCTGTTCGGAGGAGTTTTCCATCCAGCTTGTATACATAGACATGAGCAGTCTTGGAGGGATGTTGGGAAGCCTATTATTTTGTTTGTTCGTTTGCTTGTTTTAATAATATAATAAAATTTTATGCTGATTTTGTGAGTAGACTTTTACAAATTAATGTAATTTATTAAGAATGAGCATAATAGAGCTGGGAAAAGGCAGAACTACAACCCTAGAAAGTATTAAAGAAAAATCAAGTCCTGTATTTCTCAAGTTTGGAACTGAAAATTGTTTGAAACTGAAAATTGTTTGAAACATTTCAGTGTTTGATGGTATGTCTGTATGTCAGCAACTCATTTTAAGAGAGTAATTGTAGCATCCCATTCATTTCATTAGGCAGACAGTCCACAAAGAACAATTCCTTGCATTTAACCCTGACTCCTGGAGAACATGCTCACAGCACCAGGGCTCTCAGGAGACAAATAATTTTGTATTTAGATCTGCATTTAGACTATGTTCAATAACTAATGAAAGGGGTCATTAACTGAAGAAATTATGATATTGACTAGTTACTTATTTAAGCTACACCTTTTTTTTCTGTGCACAGAATATTAGTGGGGGGATGGTGGACTTTACCATAGTATTACAAAATATTATAGAGAAATACCTTTGTATAGGGACTAAATTAATGCTTCATGGCAAGCTAAGTCTCATATCACCACTACCTTCTGAGTATGTAATTTTGCAACCTAAACTTCCTCTTAATGTAATGCGTATGGGAATTTTCCTGCCTGTACACATAAATGTGTGTATACATAAGCAAAATAACCTTGATGGTGCTAAGGTGTCTTAAAAAACATCCCCAGTCATTGGTATTTTACTTTTGCACATCTGTGCTTTAAGCTGTAAACCAGGTATAACACATCATTGCTCTGAACTAATTTGATTATATAGTATCACACTGTCAAGCCTCTGCTCAGAAGGTATGCAACTAAATTAGTTCATTATGATTGTTACTTCTGGAATCCACTGGAGTTGCATTTTCATGTTTTCTGTTCCTCTTTAAAGAGGTAATTAATTTCCTTCAAAGAAGGTGGTTTGACAAAAATAACACGTAACCAAACTCAAAACAATAGGCATTTTTACATATACCAAATTGCTTTCTTCATCATGACTACTAAAGGGGAGATCAATAATTAATGATCCAATTACTAGTTTACAGAGGCTTTTATTGCAGTGTCAAGGTGATGAAAAACCCTCTCACACTGTTTTTTTGCTGCCACTACAGCTTACCAAATCAGCAGATGTACTGCATATTTCTAGATAATTTCTGGCATGTGTACTGCCAGGGATGGATGATACTTTAGCCTTAGAGCTGGTATTAAGCTCTTGTTTTTTAAAGCAAATAATTTTAAAAGTGAAGTGAATGTATATTGTGCACCCTGCAGTTTAGTTTTGAGGAGGTAGCAGGTTAAAAAATATACTCGTTTAGACAACAAAAACGTTATTTGTACTCCACATGTGAAATGTTAGATCAGGTTTAAAGAAAAAAACGTGCTATGACTTTTATTGAAATACTGTATTTCTTTGTGACACATAGTTTAAACAGGTGACATTTACCACAGCAGTTGTATTTCCCTCTTGATAGGTAGAATTTTAAAATTTGCCCATGGCTTTCTACATAATGTAAACTGAGAATTACAGACAAGAAAATAAATCAGCCTAACTTCTGAATGGTGATTTACTATTCAAATACTAGTTGTTCAAGTAAATAATACAGAGGAATTTTTTAAAGACTATTTTTACTTCTATTCTGAAATGTGCATTTCCTCATCAGTGATCAAGACACGTAGAGTGAATTTAGAGTCATCTTCTGTACCCACTGTGAGTTTGTAATAAATTATGGGTAATACTATGCTTAAAAACGTGACCTTTTTTTCTATTACACCTTCCCTTCAGCTGTCCTTATAGGGTAACAGCCATGTCCAAGGGTAAAAGTGGAGGATATCTTTTCATCCCAAACAAAACCTGATACTGAAACAGAAAAAGGCAGCAGTGATCTGTAACTTAGATATTGGTTTGATTATTTTACAAGATTGTTTCACTTCAGAATTTTAAATGTTTTTATGTTTTAAATTTATTATTATCATTGTTGTTGCTGATGAATTATTCTGGTAGATAAACCTATACATTATTTGTATTTTGATTATCTCATACTGAAAATCACAAAAGGAGTAATTCTCAAATCACTTTTACGTAGCAAGATGTCAGTGATCTTGACTGGAAGTAGTGGAGAGGAAGGAAAAAGATGTGATCAATGAAACAACCACCTGATCCCCAGTCATAATATATGGGTGGCTGCTGGCCAGATGATGGAAATTGATTCTAGATAATGATGTGCCTATGATAGGAGCCATCTCTATGTTAGTAATGTCTCCTTTCATTAGGATTCGCTCTATTTGACTTTGGGAATAAAAGATAGAAAACTGTTATGAATATATATATTTATGTTTCTTTAAAACTAAGCTAAGAAGACTTTCCTTCATGATATGTTCACTATTTCAGCTTTACTTATGGTTGTTTGTTCTCTTGATGATATTAGTACAGCTCTGTCATGAGTACAACTGACATGTTAAGTCTTTGTCTTTATTTGTGAATTTTACATCATGCCTCAGGAAGAATCCATTACTTTACTGTCTTTCATGGTCTCCTGTTGTCTCCACTTTGCATATTTGAAGCTTACTTATTAATTAAGATGTACTGATTCAAAGTAGCTTAGTGTTGTTTTCTATAATAATTAGTGTTGACATCAAAGCAGTAAAGTTGGAAGTAAATAGGTACCCAATATAAGGGAGATTTTTTGTTTGATTTTTTTTCTTTGTTGGTTTCTTTTTCTGTTACTAATAAGTATTAGAAGGAACCATGCATATAGAAAACGTTATTATAGTCTCCCTGTCAACAGACTTCCATTTCTGAAACGAGTTAAAATGCACCTGGTTAAAAACTGCCTCTCAAAGGTAGAGAGCTTATATGTCTGTCCAAATAAAAATAGATTCACATTTAGGATTCAGTCATGTGCATTAAATCCTATGGCCCTGAGACTTGGAGATGCCAGGCAGCCTTACTGGAGTTACTTTGACAGTCATTTTGGCAAAGTCACAACTTCAGGATGTAAAAAGAGTGTATATCTGTGGAAAGCTGAGCATAGGGTAAGCCAGCACAAAGTGAAATGCATAAGCAAATATGTCTACTAATGCTAAATTGAGTTTTCCTGAAGCTACTTATTTCTTCCGTTTAACAAAGCCTCCTTTGGTGACTGTACATAAAATGGTAATGAAAAGAAAATTCTAATGGAAATAGGTACTGAGAGCACACAAAACCCCAAACCTGTTTCCTAAACTTTGCAGCTGTTTCTCACAAATTTTCATAGTGCTCCAATTACAAAGTGTCTTTACTTCCAGGGGCTATAAGGCTCGTTTCCAACTGGTTTGTCAGGTTTTACTGTTGCCTCCCTGTTGGCAGCAAAACAGTTGAACTTGCCTGGACTCTTTTCAAAGTCTGAGGAAGGAATTTGTTGTGCATGGGCAGTTTGGTTCCCAGTTGTGCAACAATTCCAACACATCATAGAACTGTTGGATCTTCTGCTTCCTTAGCAGTTGTTTTCCAAGATGACTCATTTTTCTGATTCAGGATTTCAGTGATTCAAGAAATACAGGTTTTTTTTCTCACCTTCTAGACACCAGTTAATTCCTGTGTCCATTACATCCCAGAACCTGTCAACTTTCAGTAGACTAGTCTGTGAAAAAAGGTGTGCTCACTGAGAACACCTAACTGGGCTATCTGGTTTTAGTTGATGGGAGCACCATCACAATATTACATAAGACTGAGCTGCTGAAACAAGGGCCAGATATGGGATTCTTTAACAGGATTAATAGGTTTTATTCTCCCCTGCATTACTAGATGGGTTTGTTTCCTCTTTATACGAGTCCCTCATTTAGGTGTAGGCAAGGTGACATTGCTGATACTGGTTGCAAGCCTGACATGGTGAAGAACTTGTGGTCAAGCTGTCACTTGCAACCCTAATGTGAAGGGTTGCATGATTATAACAGATAATCAGGGAGGATGTGTGAAGTCAGTCCATGAACACATATATGGTCTTTGTGGATGTAAAAAGAGAAAAAAAAGGGAAACAGGCGTATTAAAAAAAAAAAAAAAAAAAAAAGAGAAAATTTTTTTTCTTTTTT
>VZRZ01004834.1:494207-541121 GCA_013398175.1 Climacteris rufus
AAAAAAAAAAAAAAAAGAGTAAATTGCTTTTGATTACTTGCTGCTGGGCGTGATCCAAAAATACTATCTTATTGAAAATTTCCAGTGTATGTTTTCCTTTGTATTCTGCTGAAAGAATTTGCTTTTTCAGGCACAAGCTCAAAACTTCATAACAAAAGAGTGAAGAAGTGAAAAAGTGAAAATTCTACAAATGAGGTCAAAAGTATAATTTGGACTAAACATCTTCCTAAGATAAAATCTTAAAGATAATCAGGCAAGAGATAAATCCATAGAATGTTATGCTTAATTAGTTCTAATTTCCCTGATATTATTAAAGCATCAGGGAATATATAAAAAGGGTGTGCAAGTCTGAAAAATTTGAATACTGATAAGAAAACAAACTGGCAGAGGTGGGCTAGGATGCAGTATAAAATGTCTGTCTGTTTCCCCTAATTTGACAGCACCAGTCCATTTTCTTGGTGATCCAGAGTGTGAGTTTGTGTATTGGATCACATGATAGAGGTCGTGGTGTGACATACAGGGTCACACACCAGGTGTTATGTGAGACACAGGATTATAAGTGTCATCTAGTTTGTGCATTGAGCTGTGACCGAATGTATTTCCCATACTGTTATGTTTATTTCAATTTATTCAAAGGAAAGACATTTATCAAAATATATTTGACTAACAGAGCAAGCCTAATTTTGTTTTAGAAAATGTAATTTTGAAGAAAGTCTTTCCTGCAATTTAAATCCTTCCATTAAGCATAATTTAAAAAAACCTCCAGTAAATATTCTTCTATTAATAGTGATCCTAAGTCTCAGTTTCAGAAAGAGCCAGAATGAATTAGATATGCTGAAACCCTTTCACCTTTACATTACATAAACATTTACATCAAGAGTAATACCCTTCTGTTAAGCAGTACTTGTAGTAGTTGAAAGCAAGGCTACATAGTTTTTGAGGGTAAACCAGGTTCTTCAGTTTTAGTAAGATTTTTCCCCAAAAGAGTAGTCCTTAAAAAAGAATAACAAAGAAATTCAGGATATTTCAAAATTCTTAGTGGCTTATCCATGTGGTCCAGAGACATTTCTTTGGCAGCAGAATGTCTATTCAATGCTTGTATGCTGTCAATGTCATAATTCTTGACACATGTGTATGCACTGTTACCTGTTCCCACCTCCTCCAGTCTTTTCTCTCACCTGCCTTGTGGAATGCAGCACTCCGCTATTCACTAATGAAGATTGATACATTTTTCTCCTAATTGTTGCATTTCTCTGCATTTCATATATTCAAAGTCAAAATGTAGTTCATATCCTTTACATAAAGAACAGCTTCTCTTTTTTTTTTTGGTGGGACCAGATCCTTCAGACATTTTCCTAGGCTGTTCCATGTTGAAAGTTGACAAATCCAGAGGAATAATTATTTCCCAACAAGAAATGTTGAAATGCGTGGTAGGAATTTTCAAAGCCTGCTGTAAGACCTGCAAGAAGATGGTTCTTTTTATAGTCAGTACTCAGACTGCATCAGTTACTGTGTTGAAAAATATTTCTGTGCTTTGCAGGCAACTCTGTGACAGGCAACTTTGCGTTTATTCCTGCACCAAAAACTAGAATGTCCCTGAAGCATCCAGAGCTGACAAAGCAATTGTTTAAGCACTCATATAATCACCTCCATGCAAATCTAGCTGTGTAGCTCCTCTTTGGAATCACCCCATCTGTGACAGCCTAGATGAATAGTATTTCAAACACAGAAAGTAACTTGCTTAAATGGAAGTTCCTCAAAGACTGTAGTTCAGTTTTTACTTCACTCCAGAGCCCTTCTGGTACAGGGCTGCACTGGGACCCATGCATTTAGGAGGAGGATGAAGACACTTTGGATGTGTTCAGCTCATTGTTATGCTGAAAAATAACTTGGAAGTGGAATATACTCACTCAATTGCAAGGTTAAATCCTTTGCAGTTTTGAATAATGACACACACGTACCATCACTGGCTCAAAGAGTCAGTAGTATGTGTCCAGTATACAACATGCAGTCAGGTAGACTCCTCCACTTGAAGAATTTAAAGCTATGTCACCTGTAATTTTTTTTTTCAGTGGGATTTGAATTTGAGGAAAAGATTTTAGTTTATTTGGTTCAAAGCAAGATTATGTTTTAAATTTACTAAGGGAAGTAGTTGGCAGTTTAGAGAGGTCTTGGTTTAGGTAGAAAGGGCCTGGGTTATCCTTATATCCTCTGTGAAGATTTTGGGCACCTTAGAGCATCAAATGACTCTTTACGAGTAGAGTAGCTAATTAAATTGGGTTTTTTATGCCTAACCTGTTTGGAAGATAAGTGGTTTTGGAACTTGACCATGCACTTAGACAACACTCAAAAAGGAGTAGACATGTACCATGTAGGTTAGATACAAATTCCTTAATGCCTTATAAAAGATACTAGATTACCATATTTGTGTGTGGAAAAGCCATTATAGGAAACAAAAACCTATATAATCATACATTAAAATATAAGGGAAACAGAAACTGACCAAAATTATTTTAAAATATACATTGACATTTGAAATTCCCATTGGTACAGGAAGGTCCAATTGCCAAGGGTTCCTTTTCTTTTCTCTCCTTTCCTTGGTTTTGTCTAAAGAAAATAAACAAAACATACTGGGCGCCAGTAGGGTTACAAAGGCTTCAGCTTAACACTGTTTGTATAGGAAGGCTGGGTTACTGATGTGGTTGTTCTCCCAACTTGATTTGTCCATGCGAGCTTTCCACACACACACAGAGCTCATTGACATTAATAAGAGCAGACCTCACATGTGTCCTTATACTCAGCTGCACTCCTGGTCTCACGAGGCATCTGAATATTGTTATAAAGACATTAGCTAAGATTGTATCCTGCTTAGTAATATATTGGCTCCTTTTTCCATGAATGATGGTTTTGATATTGTAGCTTATGTAATTTATCAACAAGGTGACATTTTTTTCCTGAGTCCTTTCTGCTGCATACCCTAAATGTATATATTCTCAGTAATAAAGTATTTTCTATTGTGGAAGAGAAATATCTAAGGGAGCAGCAAGTGCATTCTCTGGTACTTGGAGTTAAAAGTTTGTTACGAAAGATCATGGTTTGACTTTTATTTTTTTTCTTTACCTGATTTATTTTTGTTTCTTTGCTTTCAATTTTTTTCCTTGTAGGTAAAGAACTATGTGCCTTACATGTATTACTTTTAATTTTGCAAGATTTCAAAAATCATTTACCTAGTCCATATTTTAATATTTATAGAACTTTCAATGGAAAATTTATGTTGAGTGATTTTATCAAGCCATTCATTGTACCTCCAGAAGTTGTTTATATACCAAGTCATACATGTCTCTCATAGCTATGTAATGCACTACAGCCATCCTTTTATCAACTTGCATAGTATTTATGCCTATCATTTAGATCACTTAAAACAGTGTTAATGGCAAAATCTGTAAGAGCTACAATGGCTTTACAATTTAGAATTTATATGACAATTTTAGGAAACATATAACTATGTATTATAATGGTAAAAATAATACAGTCTTTAAATGGAGTTGTTGGTTATTTTCATGTAATTTTCATTTTATAAATGTCATTTAATTACTCAGAGTTAATTTACTGAGACACAACTAAAATAAAAAGAAAATCAACTGTCTACATCTTAATTGAAAAGGAGAAGGGAAATGGTAAAAGAAGACGGAGTGCTTTGATCAGGTAGCAGGCTCAGTTTAGTATGTGTTCCCCTGTGCAGGTTTATGTCCAGGGCTTATCGTTTGATGCAGAGTAACTGTTTTTGCAAAATAACTGAATCTAATCTTGGACACATATAAGTTGTGGATACACCATGCAGTAATACACAGGTGAGAGGACCCTTGTAACAAGCAGAAACCAGTTACATCAGCAGATGAGCTGGGACCAATGTTTAAAGTTCCCAGGTGGTTTGTAAAACAGGCAGTACATAGACTGGAACTCTTGCTATCTTCTCCATATCTCTAAATGTATATTTATGAGTAAGGGCTAGATCTTCGTGAGGTCACAGATGATTTCACTTAGTACCCCTTGAAGCAATGTCTGGAAGCAGAGGCAGGACAGCACTGGAATTCCATGGCAGAAGTACCTTTAGCAAAATGTTACTAGCTTTCAGAGAGTATTTATTTCCCCTTTAGCATGATAGTCACACTTTTGTCTATAAGACAGTCAAGATGTTAACATTCATGGCAAAGCAGTTTTGGTAAGAATTTCCCTTTTTTAAATATTATCTTCCTTTCCAGGGTCAAGAAATATAGTTAATAGATTTACAGCACACCTATTTATGACTTAGAAAATATGAATGAATTGAGGTTTCAAAATAATTTTGTGAGATCTTTTAATACCATTTTAATGAAGGAAAATTGTATTTAATATGCTACAATATTTCTGCAATATGTAATGGACTAAGTTCAAAGTATCCTTTTGAAAACAAAGCCTTTGTATTCTGAGTATTTCCTTCTTTAAAATGAAAATGAGACTTGATTTTTTTTCCCATACAGCATATGCAACTCTCTATATTAGGACAAAACAAGTGAAAAAAGATTATATTTATCATTGTAATTATACTTTTCCAAGACTATGTTTTACTTTTCTAAAGCCTCTATTAGCTTTTTGTAGCTTAGTTTTATGAGGCCATGTCTTCATATCCTCTCTGTAAAGTTTTCTAGGCAAGTGTTAAGACAGTGCTAAGACATGTTAGTTATGTTTCACCACTCTGCTGATGTCATTCCAGAGACGCAGGTTGAGCAATATTAAAGCAGGACCTGAAGTAATAGAAATAAAAAAGTTATTTGTGCTCTGTACTAAAAAAACCAGAACTACTTTGCTTTAGGTTGGTCATGAAATTTGATAGAGAACTAAACATTTGTTCCCTGCATAGAATAATATAAAAATCTTATGTAGCATGTAGTAACAAAATATTTTTAATGTAACAAGTAGTAACAATGGTGAAGGCAAAAATAGGGAGAAATGTAATAATGCAAAATGTAGGGGCATAATTTAAAGTTTAAAGTACCTACATAAAAGAGAATGTTTTATTAAAATACATGAGTCTCCCTGATTCTTTGGACAGCAGCATTAATTTTGATCTCTTCTCTAAAACTGTTTTTCAAACCTTTCTTTCTATTATGTGTCTGCCATGGAGGTTAAATTCTGATTCTATCAAATATTTGTATGTTTTGTCAAAATCCTACACTCTCCCAGTTGTGGGGTACTTACTAGAATTCTTCCTTATATTTAAACAGTAGACAAAGCAAAGTTACTATGCTTTTTATTCTAAATATAGTTTATAGAATTTTTTAATTTAACCTTCCTTACAACATCACCTACTTCACAGTGAATGTTAAGACATTCCATATTCAAATGCTTTCCCTTGTGGATATTCTGTTAGAAATACAATTTACCTTTTTATTTAATTTGCTGTAATTTTATAGGGACACTTAGTAACTTGGGCACAATGATGCTTTGCACTGTACATAATTTTATGCACACTTACACACACACGAGTGTATCTCCTTCCTCACTGTTTTTCATATTCCATGTACTCTATTGTTGGAACCTTAACTTTTTCTTGAAAGCCCTTTGCAAGTCCTGCTGGCAGAAGTTATGAATCAGATAGGATAATCAGAAATCTTTAAAATTTTACTGTATCTTTGTCTGTCCTTTCTTTCACCTTTCCTTTACTGCACTATCTTGTCTGTCTGATTCTCGCAGGAGACATGGATTACAACTGGTTGGACCATACGTCTTGGCATAGCAGTGAGGCATCCCCAATGTCTTTGGTGAGACATGTGGAGCCTTACCATTTAGTTTCCTTTATCATTTTACATTTCCTTGGTTTTATTTACACTTTTGCATGTTTTCTTTTTTGTATCCTTTTTTTATCCCACACCTATAGGGGACAGTCAAAGGGGAAAAAGAAAAACTAGTGAGCAGGCAGTTTTGTCGGATTCTAACACCTTATCCGAGAGGCAAAAGAAAATGGTGTGCTTTGGTGGCCACTCTTTGGAAGAGGACTTGGAATGGTCTGAGCCTCAGATAAAAGACTCTGGGGTAGATACGTGTAGTAGCACAACTCTAAACGAGGAACATAGCCATAGTGAGAAGGTACTGAGATTATGGAGCCTGCATTTTAACCTGCTCATTTGGTCTTTGTTTGCTCTCTGTCACTCATTAAAATAGTGCATAAAATAAAAGATAGGGTGTTTTTAGAGACAATATAGCATTTCTTAAGGTGCAGAAAAGAAAAACAAATGAAAAGTCTTTGCATGCTTGCAGCTTTTACTGTTTGACAGCCGAAGACAAAAAATTGAGAGGCATAAAGGAATGTTTTTCTTATGGTTGCAAAATAGCATATCATGGTATTACCTTAAAGAATAAAGTAATTAAAAATAAGGATTCTACCAATTGGCTTATTTGATTTACTATGTTCAAACTCCTGGGGATGAAATTAAATTAATAGTTCAAACCCCAGGTGAAAAAGGGAGAAAATTGGGTCTCTCTGCACAGAAAAGTTGTTTTTCTTTTTTCCCTTTCACTGTCATGGTTGTTCATTTGTTTTGTTGCCATGCGATTTTTGTGCAGTACTGTGCAGAATTAAAGGCTTTGCCATCTGCTTTTCTAATTTTTATTTTTGCTTTCTGTTTGGTGGAGATTATGATAAATCTTTTTAGAGTTATTAGTTGTAATGGGAGCAGATTTATCTGTGCCTGCTAATTTTGCATGAAATAGAGCATGAAATAATATTTTTCTGTGAAAAAGTATTATGATTACACAAAATAAAATCTTAAAAAATTATTAATTATGCCAATAGGCAAGTATAACTGTGTCCATATATAGTAATGGAATAATAATTCTCACTGTAACTGTGCTTCATATGTGAATTAATTATTCCAAGAAAGAAACAGAATATTCAAATCAAGTAATAACCAATACCTTTAAATAGTATTTTTAAATTTTAATCTGCTATTACTGAAAGAAAAAATATTTGTCAGTCTTAGATAAAAATTAACATTTGGAAAAAAAAATTTCTTACAAGAAATTTTTGGTTTGAGCTAAACTTTTTGTCTGCTATTACTCTTATACTTGTCTTTAATCATTGTTTTGCTCAGTACTCAGGTGTGATTGTCATTGTGTGTAGATAACTATGTGTAGTTGTCTGTATCTGTCAAATCAAGCTAGAAAGATCATTCTAGATATTTACAAATTGGATTTAGTAAAATAGATAATATTATTAGATATTAGACATATATTGTGATGAATGATATATCCAAATGAATATTTTCCCGCACAGTTTTCTGTCATTCTATTGCATTAAATATTATTGTAATCATAATACATTCATAGCATTTTAAAAATATATCACGAAATGAAAAGTATTACTGAAATATTTTTCATTAAAATCCTATTCACTGTATTTTCCATTAACACCATATGATAGCATCCAGTAACTTGGCAACCCTCCAAAGATGGAGATCGTCTCATTGGTCGGATTTTGTTAAATAAAAGACTAAAAGATGGAAGTGTGCCTAGAGATTCAGGAGCAATGCTTGGATTGAAGGTTGGTAATGAATCATTTTGAAACTAACAACTCTCTTAGTTAAACTAGCTACTTTTGTAATAAAAGCATTCTCATATTATTTAGTGCATGCGTACAAATATTGATAATGTCTTATTCTCAAAATTACAATATATATATATAGACATTTCATATTCAATTATCTAGAGCAATTTTACAGGGTCCTTGGCAGACTCAAAAAAATGTGTTTTTCTGAAAGAGTAGATATGTTTTCACAAGTTTTCCAAGAATTTCTTCTTAACAAAGTACTAGTTGCACCCTTGCTGGGCAAGCCAAGTCCTGTCTGTGTTCTTGAGCATTACACCGTGGTATAACTTCTATTTCCCAAGAAAGAGGAGAAAAGTTAAAAATAAATTCTCTCTGTTGAAGACTTAGGGGACATCTGGGAGTTAATGACATTTAAATCCAGATTAGAGTATGCCAATGTAACTTCCTCTTTCTGGATTTTTCTCCCCTCTGATTGTTTGATTTGTCACATTTTAAAAACACAAAATGGGATATTGTTTAATATTATTGAGTTTTATCACAAAATAATGTATTCACTTTTTTTCATGTATTCACCTCTTTTTCATGATGCAGTGCTCTTTAAACACATTATGAATTATTTCTACCTCACATATTGATCTGTTTTGTTTGATATTATTATTTGTTGTTCCAGAAATACTAGTACAAGAATGAGAACTAACTATACACAAAGAAAAAATAAACATGTATTTATTTTGATTCCACATCTTTGCTGTGAGAAATTAGTAAGAAGTTTTGATTTTCAGTTCTCTATTTAGCATGACTCTTACTTCACTTCAGGCATACAGATTAGGTTATAGTCATACCCTATGAGTGAGTATTAAATCAGTACCATTGTGTATATACTACATGTTTTAGAAATATTTTAAATTTTTATTTAATGAATAAATATTATTATTTGAAGTCAGTGGAGAAACCAGTCAAACATCAGGTTTTATATGTTTGTTTTTGTCTTATTGTCAGAAAATGCAAGAGATTAAAAGTGTCATTATGAAGTACTTTTTGTTTAAACATCTATGTTAAAATTTCTCAAATCCTGTATTCCGGAGATGAACTCTTCAGTGAGATTCATTAATAGTTCAGATTCAAGAGTAACTACTTTTTAATCTCAATAGACATCTGAAAAGTGTGGTTTTCAGCAGTTATTCCTGACCTGAATTTTTAAATATTTACATATTGAAAGTAAACTAAACTGGGTTTAGTATTACAAATTTTAAATCCTAATATGAAGTCTTTTAAGAAACCTTAAGAATTTGAAGATTATTCAGTTATGACCAATTCTGACATGTAAATCTAAGATAAATATTAAGGTCAAACCTGTTGAAGTTCCCTGCAGAGAAATCTTCAGTATGACAAATATTTTCATCTGACTTGCCCAGCCAAAGGGAATTTCATTGCCTAATGTGAACATCCTGAGTTCTGTTATATTAATACATCTTTTTCCCATTTAAAAACTATTGAATTGAGCAGTCTAATGACCAATACTTTACATTGTTTTGAGTGGTAATTTGTAATACTATGTGATACTATACATGTATTTGCTAAAATTTAAAAGCGTTAACATTCTCTATTTGCCTTGCTTTTAAATTGTACAAATTGCCAGAATAGCTACAAAAATAACCTGTCATAGCCAAATTTCTATGGTGTTTTTTTTCAAGTGTATCTGTCTTACCTGGGCTACATAAAACCCAAGGAAAAAGCTGAATTCTTCTTTCTATTGCCAGAACATTTAAGTAATTTAAAGTAATTTTCATTCTATGAAAATACTTCCTCTTTGAAACAGGTAGTAGGAGGAAAGATGACTGAATCAGGTCGACTCTGCGCATTTATCACCAAAGTTAAAAAGGGAAGCTTAGCTGATACAGTGGGGCATCTTAGACCAGGTATGTATCTACTATAGATCTATACTGCTGAGTTGCTTTTCTGAAGGTGATAACAAGTGAGCAAGTTTACTTACATGTGAAATTATGTTAAATAGATGTAATGAAATACTGCAGAATTCAACCTGACATTGAGTTACTAGACTGTTGCTTTTGTGAAATATGCATATTCTCATGTTGTTCAAAAAATGTTTTAACATTTTTACTCATTTTTATACTCAAAATAATATTCTGTTAATGTACTGCTCAGTCATTTTGTGGTGTATATTTTGTTTAGAGCAAACCAAGGTATTAAAAATGTATGAACAGAACCAGCTTGGATAGGAAGTTCTTTTATTCTAACATGCAAACCATAGATTGCTAGATTGGAGAATGTTCAAGGAATATCAACTAATAACATTAGAACTATCTGAACCTTAAGCACTAAACCTCTAGAAGTACATGGATCTTCAAAACAGTAAGTTGATGAGATATGTTTGAAAGATACGAATATTCTAAAGAGCATGTTGGGATTTCTGTAAGCCATAGCTGCCAAAGTGAGTAAGAGCAGAATCTAACTCAATAGGGGTCCTACGGATGTTATTATTGTTTCACAGAACTTTACATATTTGAAGCTGAGCTGCAGAATGCCTTTAGTACTCAGGATTTTCCTGCATGAAGGCCTCCAAACCTTTTCTATAACACAGGTTTCACAACCCAATAAACTGACAATAGAACGGCTTAAATTGTCATTGTAAGTGCTGTCCACAGCAGACTTCCTAAGCAGAGTGTTATTACTGAACTAACAGGTGATGAAGTATTAGAATGGAATGGAAGGCTACTACAAGGAGCCACCTTTGAGGAGGTGTATAACATCATTTTAGAATCCAAACCTGAGCCACAAGTGGAGCTTGTAGTTTCAAGACCAATAGGGTAAGTAATTTAATGAATTTTTTGTATCAAATATGATGAAAGTTTTGCTGAATTTCACTTTTAGGATGAAGTATATAAAACATTCATAAGCACTGTAAACAAAAAAATCTTATGCAAAATTCTGTAAATCAGAAGTAGCTGGAATGACAGATCATGCCAGAGCGTAAAAAGAGCTGGTGTGAAATCCTGTATTCTCAGAGAGTCTCAGGCATCATCTGGTATTATGGTTAAAAATAGGTTCACTTCTCTGGCTGTTCAGTTGGTGAGCCAGCCTATATTGGCTCTGAAACTGTGGTTATACTCGTTGTTGTAATTCTTGACTGTTGATTTTTATTTCTCCATTCCCACTTTTTATAATATATACATAAAATTATAAGATCATATTTGGTCTATGGACACATGATGAACTCTATTAAGAGTCTGCAGTGTAGAATTTTGTGTGAAATATTGTATGCTAATGACAAAATCAATATGCTTCTGAAAGTCTCAAATCTACATTCACATCATCTTCATCTATAGAATCTATTAAATTATTGCTTGTTATCTAATACAGAACATATCTGAATGAATAGTTAGAACTGTGTGGGACTTTTTCTTTGGTGCTGTACATTGCTCATTTTTCTTAACTTTCTAACCTACCTCTCCATGTCTAAACTTAATATTTTCTTGCATATCAATAGTTGCTTTGTTGTATTACAGTGTGAGTACTTCCCTTTCTTCATCTGTTCCTTTTTTTCCCAAGTTTCTACACCCTAAAGTCATATCCATCATGTTTTCAATTCTCCTTTGGAAGTTCTATATCTGGTCACATCAAGGCTGTGAAGAGAGGAATGCTTATCACTGAATTTGAAGATGCTTACTGTTGTTAAAAATTTTCTTTTTTCCCCCCTAGAATTTATTGTGATGTACATGACACAAATGGACAGGATGATAGCTAATATCATCTAGGTTCCCTCTTCCATGTGAGGTTGGACCAGATGATCTTTCAAGATCACTTTCAACCTGGACTGTTCTAGGATTCTATAATTCTATTTTAATAAACATATTTATCCCATATTTTGTATAAGATGCACCTTACCTTAATATAAGAAAACATGGGTAACATATCAACTAAAAATTAAGAAGTAATAAAAAAATCGAGAACCATTTACTCTGCAATTTGAATTTCAGTGAGGACAATTGTTATCATTTCAGTTATAATAGGAACTCGTGTTTGACACATCAAGAACTTAATGTGTAGGAACTTAATTTGGCATGACAATTTTAAACAAACTTGATAATAACAAAAACTGCTTTATCTTGTCAGTGAGATGAGAGGTTATCTCCTGCGTACATATGGAATTGCAACCCCTTTAGGGTAAAGACTCTATCATCTGTCCTATCATTAAAAACCTTTGCATAACATGGGAGGTGTGGGTATCATAGTAATGCTAAGGGCCAGGCTACATTACTTGCCTCAGAAAAGACATATTAATTTCATACACAAATCTTTCATAGTATCTTTCAAACAGAAGTTTATAGCAAAATTTCAAGGAACAGCTCACTCATCTTGAAAATACTCTTTTTTTTTTTTTATCTTTCTGCATCATCTTCATTGTCTAAAATCTCCTGTATTGTTTCTTGTGCTTTTATATTTGCTGTCTGTTGTTTAGCTTCCTTATCATCATGTCTTTTGTTGTGTTGCTGTCACTACAGCAGCTCAGTTATAATTTCTTAAACAAAGTGATGTGGGCTCTCAGGATGCCTTCTTCCACTTTAACCACTTGCCTCACAGTCTGAAGAACTGAGCCAGATCAGTGATAAAAGAGTTGTTCAGTGTATTTGATTCCCAGTATCTTTTTACAGTAGATGTAAAAGAGTGTCAGTGATAAATACTTCCCACAAATTGGTAGGTTTTAGATTCTGGTTAGGTGTGTGTAATTCTTTGGCGTTTGATATTAACAACATAATGTCAGAGAGGTTTCTCATGAGGTTTGAGCTGATGAACTGGAAAGACCGTATTACTTTTTCAGTTTAGATTTCAGTTCTTAATCAAATGGACAATAGAAATTAATACCTTATGCTTGTCCAAGGAAACGCAACATCATAGGATTGTGTTCTGCTCTGGGAAATAAAGTTTCAGTGTATGTAAAATCTTTAAAAGTTCATATTTTCTAGATGTCAAAAATGATATCTATTTCAATTAGAATTTTGATGCCCAGTTGAAGGATTTCACTTTTGCATTGAGATAAATCCTATTACTTATAAAGAAAATCTCTTGATAGATTCATGGCAACACAATGGTTTCATGCCAGAAATCTTCAGTTACTGGCAATTATATTAGCTGAGAACCTGTTGTTACATCCTGATATTCTGAGTACAAAACCAAATTCCAGTAAACACAATCATCAGTTTTTCTCTTTATTCTGGTCTGAGTGCTATGAAAACTGAGGATGAAAAGCTAAGCTGACAAGACAGATAAAACTGAAAACCACTTCAGCTTCACTGAAAACCCCAGCAACACAAAACACCATTTTGTCATGCAATTTACCCCTTTTTCCATCTTAAAATAAAAATTGATGGCCAAGTTGCTCTTTAGTGTGAGCTGGCTTATACACAAGAACTTATCTATTGCCTGCTTTCTGATTCTCAGAAAAAGGTAACTTAAAATGTTTGTTATTTTCATGGTTTCTTCTGTTCTGAATTTGAAGGAAATAATGCACTGTGTTATAATAATTACTCTATACAACCTGTTTGCAATTAAACATAACTTCTTATGCAAATAGTAGTTATAAAACAAATTTTACTTCTCCTACATCTGTCTCTCTCAATGACAGTCCCTTGTAAGAAATACCATTCACTCTACCATGAAATAGGGAGATCTGTATGCTTTAGGAGTTTCAAAGCTCTCGTTTGTTTTTTCATCTATCTATCGAAAACTCGTATTCACTCTGTTCAGAATGTTTGAGATATATATATACACACACACACATATGTTTTCAAAGTTTTCTTTTCAGACTTACATGGTAGAAGAAATTTTTTGAATTATGAGTTAGGTGCAGGAGTGTATTTCTGAATCAATGAGTAGGGCGTGTATTGGATCCCTTTATAAATTCTCCATATATCAAATATGCAAACTTAAATATTTGCTTCTTCAATAGTCCTTATGAATTTATGATAAGTTTTGTGTACTAACAACAGAGATTTTTCCTTGTCTGTAGTGGGCACTTAGAGCAGTTGCATGCCTTCTTACTTGTTTCAGTTATTGGATGCTGTACATCAATTCACTTGGAAAGATTCCTCAATCTGCTTAGTAAAGCTGTCTTTCTAATGAGTCTTGAAAAATGTTTGTAAAAGGTTTACTAAAGGTATTCTGGAAAAGCTTTTCTAAAGGAAATAGCTAAGTTATTTATGTATTGTACTGACTCTTTCATTGTATGAGACAGTAGATATCACTGAAATATTTTTCAGTTCCGCTTCCTTTTTATTTACCATTGTGGTGGGTTGAGCTTAACTGAGTGCTGTTAAGGTCCAGTTACTCAAGTTATTTAGAAATTCCTCTGCCTGAATAAAGGTGCAAACGAGACCATATGCCAGTGTCAATAGTATGGATTTTATTTGATAATAAAATGGAGAGAGAGAAAGTAAGAGAAACAAATAGAAAAAGAGGTGTTGGGACAGAAAGAGCGTGATAGAGATAGGTTAAAGAAAATATCACCACTCCATGGATCCCAGTGATGTTGTGTTGATCCTCTCCAGCTGGTCTTCTTGGTGGTGAAGGTCCCCCAAGAAACATGGAAGCTCATGGACTAATATATGCTCAGGCTAGGTGGGAAAAGCCAGGCACCTCCCACAGGGGAGGGCAAGTTTGCCATCGTGTCTTGCAGCAGACCCTGGATCTGTTGCATCACTTCATATCAGGAATAGTTCTGTGGTGCAAGGCCTTAGGAATGAGTCTAGAGGGCACTTTGGAGGGTCTTTTATGGATTGTGACACCCCCTTAGCCGCCTCTCACATGAATGTCCGGTGGATGTAGCCTTCTCGGGGTTGGGGGTTTCATAGCTGAGTCAGTTTGGGTAAGGGAGGATGGATGTTCATTGCCTCTGATTAGAGGTTATGCCACACACCTGAAACCTCCTTCCACATTCCCCCCGCCCCTGCCCCCAGCTGGGTGTGAAATCTGTGCAGACCTGCTCTCAACACATGGGGCTGTGGCCTCCCCAACCCTGAACCCAGCCAGGGATGATCAGCACAGCTGCTGGGTTTGGCTTTTGTGGATGCACAGTCTTACTTACTTCTCCTCAGACTTGACATGATTGAACAATAGTGTTCCCTTTATCTAATCTCAGCAGTTTGACTTACAATCCAAAGTTCTTCTGGAGGTTTCTGTGGTTGTAGCTTCCTTATACAGTTTTTTGCTATAATGGGCAAAGCCTTATATCAATGTTTGAGACATGAACTATTTCAGTTTCATACAAGTACCAAACAGTTGCTCTCTCCATTCCCCTCCTCAGCAGTGCCAGGGAAAAAAAAATAAGACAGAAAAGCTCATGGGCCAAGATGAGGCTGGGGAGTTCACTCAGCGGTTACCATCATGGGCAAAACAAACTCAAGGAAGATTAATTTATTAGGAATTAATAAGAGAATAGGGTAGTGAGAAATGAAACCAAAAGTGAAGCCACCTTACCTTTGCCTCTCTTCTTTCCAGGCTCAAATTCACCCCTTTTCTCCTGGTTTCTATGCCTCCCTCTCCAACAAGCAGTGTAGGGGGTGGGAAGAGGGAGTTGTGGCCAGTCCTCCTCCTCCTCCTTCTACCACGACCTTGGTGTCTTCAAGGATGTTTCTCTCATGGCTTTTTTTTTTTCTCACTGTGTTCTCTCACAGCTGCTGCACAGCTGTTTTGCCCTTTATTAAATATGTTATCACAAAAGCACCTGAGAAGCCGGCTGGGCCCAGCACGGGGCAGCCCTAGCCTCTCCTCACTGCGGCCACCCTTCAGCAATGCTGCAGCCTTGAAGAAACTAAGTGCACTGAAACACACAACAAGATTTTAAATATTGTTATTGCTGTGACTCAGAACTGAAGTGCTTCATCTTGCTTGGTTTTGCTCAAATACCCCTGAAATTATTTATTAGCATATTGATAGTTTTTATTAGCATACAGTAATGTTTGCCCCTCAGAGGAAGAATATGTTCCTTTGCTGGGGGGATGTGATTGAGTGCTTTAAAATTACATGGCTGTGCACAGAATTTAGTACAGGTATTGCAAAATGTCCTGTATATGCAAGTATGCAATTTTGCCAAATGAACTTGTACATTTTATTTGGTTATGGAAAAGGTAAGACTGATTAATTTTGTGGTTCAAGGATGGGAAAGAATATACTGGGATAGCCATTATTGAGAGACAATTATGTTTGGGTGAGGGTCTAGTAAATTTAATTAATGTATAATGTCATCATAAAATCTACTACTCACAGTTTTAGTCTACCGTTAACTCTGAGATTGTTCTTTTATTTACTGAATTATTTCATTTGTGACTGTGCAGCCTTGCTCCTGCATCCACCAGATCAGTTGTTCTGTAGGATTTAATTTGACACTGAAATTATTTATACTGGATAAGAGAGAATCATCCTGGTGGTTTAAGACAGCCAGCAGATCATGCACCTTTCTTGAGGCATTCCATGGTGGATTGGGAAGTGTTATAGTGTAACTGAAATTTAAATATGCTTGTTAGATAAAGGGTCAGCCTGTTTTAATTTTCCTGATTTCAGAGACATTCCCAGAATACCTGACAGCACACATTCACAGCTGGAGTCCAGTAAGTTTCAATTGTGGGGTAGGAAAATCTTCTTTCTCTTTTATGTAAGCACAAATAGATTGAAAAATGTCATCTGCAGTCAGTATATCTCTTGTCTCTTTGTCCGTATTTGTCTCAATATGTCATCTTACTGTATTATCTATCTAGCTTTATTTAATAATAAACTATCAAAAGTCAGGATATTGTGATTTAGGTTCAACATTGGTTATGAGCTTAGATGGGTTTTGATTGAAAACAGTAGAATTCTAACTAATATATAAGAACATTAATAGCAATTTTTTAATTTCCTGTTTTCTTGCTTTGCATTTCAATTGACTCTTATAAAATAAAAATGGGAAAGAAATGTTCTTTGTTTACAGCCTGAATGATAGCTACTTTGTACTCAGAATACTTTTATTTTATTAGAACCATTCAGTGCTACTTAAATTGACTAAACCCATATTTCAAGTAGGCAAAATAACTTTGGCTTAGATCTGATAAGATGGATTTCAGCCTGGAGTTATTTTGTATCATTGTTTTAGAACTCTATTTTAATAGAATCCATGAATAAATGAAGTGGCATAAGCTTGATTATAATAATATGAAAAACTCCTTCAATGACTTTTTACTTATTGGCCAATTCTTAAAATTCATTTTATGTTTTGTGAGATGTGGATTGCCTTTTGTATTTATAAAAATACTTTACTTTTGCTCTATGTTTTGTATGTCAAAACTTGTCCTCTGACCGTTTTCAGACCTTGTAGTTTGAAAACAAAATGCACATAAAACGTTACATACATCTTGATATTTTTATAAAAGTCTAATTAAAAATTAGTCTGTACAAAATAATAAGTCAGAAGACTGAAATTCTTTGACCACAGTAAACTGTTTACTTTACTATTTAGGGATTTTGGGCCTTCAACTTACTGACATAATTACAGTCAGAAATATCTGAATAAACTATTTTCCATTCTATGAAATAAAGCTCTTAGTTGCATCTCATCACCAAATGAATGAGCATCATTATTTGGTAATTTCTAATAGAAAAAAATAAGTAATATTTTTCACAACTTTCCTGCATGTTTGGTTATATTTCTACAATTTTTGTTTAAAGAATGTTTAAAATATGGTTAACTGCTACTATTTATAAAATATTTTTGTTTTTAATTACAGGTTCTAGTTCATTTGAATCTCAGAAAATGGACCGACCTTCTATTTCAGTGACTTCTCCTATGAGTCCTGGCATGTTGAGGGATGTTCCACAGTTCTTGTCTGGACAACTTTCAGTATGTAAACATTTCATTGATATTAATGTTGTGCTTTTTGCTGCATATGCAACTTTTACTGTAGTGCAAGCTACCTCTAACAGAAATTTCTTGTTAAACTAGCTAATTTTTTTGTTTAATGCTATATATCTCAGTCTAGGCAGGACCAGAATTTCATAAACGTGTTCCATTTTCTTAGCTGTTGGAAATTTTATATAAGTTGAATTTGGTATATACATGTATATTTGTCTGGTAAGCTAGACTGCTAGAGCCGAATTTTCAGAAAAGTCTGATCTTGGCCTCCAGTTATGTTTGTGCTGTTGAATGTAAACATTTTTTCAACTGTCGCACTTATGTGTAGAGTTGGTGCATTTTATTACCTGTGTGCTTGGACGTTACTATTGCTTGTTTCTTATGCACTAACTTTCGTATATAGCTTCCCCAGATATTCCTCTGATATTTTACTCATGTCGTATTCTTTGTACCGGTGTTACTCACTTTTGTTCTTCACTCTCATTGAGAACAAAGTTCAAGAAAGTTCGACATGAATGTTTTCTTTTAAAGGGTACTTTTTCATAATAAACTGAAGAAGTTGGATTTTGTGCACCTTTCCATGTTATTTACAATTCCAAAGTGGGATTTTTCAAAAGTGCTCAGTTGTGGCCTGGCATATATTGAAAAGGAAAGGCAAGTGGAATGGAAGCAGTGCAAAACTGGTGTTAAACAAGTTTGGAAATGTCACATTCATGTTACTTACAAGTTGCATATGTTGAATCTACCATAAAATATGCATAAAATCCAAGCAGACTGTTTCACAGAAATAGTTTATGGTATTGATAGAGGAGAGGAAAAATATTTTTCTCTCTCTACAGTGGCCATGTTGGTTCCATTTTGCAATGCATGAGACATTATTTGTTTGCTCATCAGACCAACCGTTTACAATATATGGTATTTTGTTTTCTGTAACTGTTGTATTTAACTACTTCAAAAGATTCAATCCTTTGGATAAATGGAAAACTAAAAATGTCGACTGTAGCGTGCAGAGTGCTTTACGAAAAGTACAATGACAAGGGAACATGAACATGAACTGTCAAAATACACAGGCCAGGGTTTCTAACAACCCTCTTATTTTTACAAGACAGTAAAAATAATTGGTAGTAGAGACAGGCAAAACCAAAATTTCTCTTGTCTAAACTTCATAAAAGATTAGGCTGTCAGAAAGTTGTGCTGCCTCACTCCCAGCATGAAATTCAAGATCCAGAGGTAGCTGCTCAGATGACGAGTGCACGTACACTGTGGAGTAATTGTCCGAACAGGAACCACACAGAACTGACTTTCTCACTTTCAGATCAAAAGCTTAATGAGTTTAAGATTAAGACTTTTTAGTAAAGTCAGTAAGTCTTTTGATTTAGTGGTTTGATAGGATACTGAAGTTTGAGGTACATAATCGTAGTATTGGGAAATTTTCAGGTATATACTAACTCAAAGGTTTTATTTTCAGAATGACATTTAAATTCAGTCTTTAACTTAAGAAAGCACAATTCCTATTTTTGTTTAGGTTTTGGTTGTTTCACTATATAAATGCCTTTTCTAAAAAGTTTCTTTCCATCTAAGGAAACCAAATAATGTTAAGAGATGTTCAAAGATATTTCCTACAATTTTTTTGGTACTTCCTTACTTCCTACTACATGTTATCTGTGTTTCCCTCAGAGAGCAGCTGATATCTACCTGAGAATAAGCAGCTCCAACTGAATGCCACTGAAGTCAGAAATACTATGTAACTCTCTAAAGCTGCAATTTAGACATCTAAGATTAGTCGAAAGTTTGCAAGTTTGGATACTTATCTTACCTCACCAGCTAAAGAAGCATAGGATATAGCTGTATTTCATGTTAATCGTGTTAAGGGCACAGCCCAGCTCCTGCTGCTCTTGGGTCAAGTTTTTGGGAGGCTAGTACTAAACTTTTTGCTTTGCAAGCAAGGGTGGCTGTCCTGTCTAAAGATCCTCTGGATAAGTAGCAACGTGGGATCTAACTGGGCATATTGAAAAGTATAGGCTAATACATATTTTTAGAAATGTAGAACTTTAAGAGAATTGAAATATTCTGCAGGGACAGTATTTTTAAAACAATCACTGCAGTTTCTTTATGATTAGATTAGTATTGAAAAATTAAAAATTTTGTGATGTGTCAAATTTGGGGGTTTATGTGTCTTGAAGGTAGTACAATGAATAGTTTTTCCTTCAATTTTTAATATTTGGGTTTATCATTTTACAATTTAAAAAACTTTGGAACTTTGGAAGGGTTAGTGAAAAAACTAACTTTGTAAAGTTGGAGATGTTTTGAAAAATTAGAATGGACTGTGAGATTTTGGGCCTTTAACAAAGGTGAAGTTATTGGATAAAACTGAATTTTAAAAATCTCCTCAAGTTACAAAAAATGTTTTCGTTTGAATGCTACATAATGGATGTGCTTCAATATTTTGGTTTTCCATGTTTTAATCAGCTCTTTTCAGAACAGTTGATGGATCACATATTCATTCAAAATAGCTCTGTAGGATGGAAATGAAAGGAAATATTAAATTCTGAATGCAATTGTGAGTGTGCTCTTTATGGTGAGTGCCTAGAAAGGACAGTATCTACAGAACCCTGGCAGTAAATGAGGACAGAATGTTGTTCTTTGTGGGAGTGTTGGGTCAATGACATTCTGGGCAATGATGGCTGAATTCAGACAGGTATGACGAATCTGAGGGAACAGATGAAAGGCAAGGTTTTGGCAGTGTGTTCTGTATTTTCTGTGCCTTTGAACAACAGCACATAGTCCTGAAGGGCTGCTGTTCGTGCAGCTGTGGTTACAGTAAAATATAGGCACTGAAATACAAGAGTTGTGGACAGAAGTGGAGATACAACAGTTCGGATGGAGGTCTGAAGTATTTGAATAAATCCTTGAATATATGGTTTCTTATTCAGACAGTGCTATAGATCCTTAAAGGATTTTTCTATATTAATAGTAGTTTGGAAAGTATTTCTTTATGTTCAGTATGGTTTTAGCCAGTTTTAGCTGCAGTGATGCCTCTGTACTATTCAGGGATTTCTTTGTCCATTCAATCTTCCATGTTTTCCTCTGTATTGACATTGGTCTGTGTAACTGTTTTCTTCTGTGGAAGTTACAGTGTCACTCTAGAGCTGACTAATAGGATTGATCGTGAAGTACACCACCTCACACAGATAGGAAATCTTCTTTACATTAACAATTATTATGCCCAAACACATATTTAATTGAACAAAATATGTGCAACTACAGTGAACTATTGTGTGTTATAACTTACTAAGGTATATAAATAATTTATCTGTATTCTCTGCATTTTATTTTATGGCACTTTTTATTCATGTTGTTGTTTCAGGGGAGTATCTGACTTATTGCAATTATATATATATTTTAATTATTTACTTTGTCTGATTCCTGTTACTGTGTTTTTTTCACTCAGTTGTTTTTCCTTTAATATAATTTTTAAGAGTCAAAAATATTCTTTGTATGTTGGTGCTTTTAGCTTCATTACTGCATTTTGGCTACTTTTTCAATAACTTGAAATGCTTTTTCAATATTTAGGTTTAAGGAATAATAGCATAACTGTAAGACTGTGTAAATGGATACAAGTATAAAATCACAGCATTTAATTTTTGTACTGGTGGAAATTCTAAGAGAAAAGGGATGTCATTTATAAAATTAATCTATTTCCCTGTACATCTGAACCCCAGAACCACTTCAATAGATTTCCCACATATATTCAGTTTATAAAGCAATATAAATATAGTTATATCAATTACAGTTGTGACATCTGTAGCATGCTAGAAAGCATTTCTTTCACATTATGAAGGGCATATATGTTAGCACATTGGGGGTGTGAGATCAAGTATGACATGCTTCCCCTCCCCTTTCACATGTTCTTTTTCCTTTTTTCCCTCTCCTTTATACTTCTATACCATTAAATTGCTGTTACTCTAACATCAAAACCTGGAAAGTTCTACGTAGTGCACACAATGTGCTTATGTTCTTCCATTTCCAAGGCAGAATATGACAGGTGCACCAAGGACCCTTGGTGCATGGTAGGAGATATTCTGTCCCTCTTAGGATTGCAATATCCTGAGATAATTTGGTTTTCCCTTGTAAAATAGAGCAGAAGCAAGCTGAATATCTACTTTTATTGTATGTGAGTAGGTCACATTCTGGCACTCAAACACTGGGCTCTGCAGTCCTGCCTTTGCAGAGATGCTGCACCTTGCAGAGCACAGGGAGCACATCACACAAACCCCATGATCCAGACTGTCAAATTTTCTTATATATCCTCTTGCTTTGGTGTAAGAACA
This sequence comes from Climacteris rufus, assembly GCA_013398175.1. NCBI lineage: Eukaryota > Metazoa > Chordata > Aves > Passeriformes > Climacteridae > Climacteris > Climacteris rufus. Next base: position 516,025 of record VZRZ01004834.1, read on the forward strand.
CATTACTTCACACATTTTATAGAACAGAATTTTCCAGCATTTGTGCATGCCAAATAAGCAAGGAGGGTAGCAGAAGCATCATCACACTGCCTATCTCCATCCTTTGGGTACCTTTCTAATGGAATTGAATATTGAGTAGTAGCTTCTTTCTATGATTTTGAATTAGATCAATAACCTCAGGAAAACTAAGCAGAGAGGTAAAGGAGATTCCAGTCTGTCAGATGGCTGTGGTTGTCATGACCCCTACTCCATGCTCCTGTTCTCCCACTCACTGGCCCTCTGAGGTATCAACACATGCTCCTTTTCCTGTCCATGCCCCATACTCTGTACCAATTCTGTGCCACTCCATTAGCCGTTGCCTTAAGCTGAATGTGGAGAATGGTTGCTTGGAATTTGCAGCTAGTCCAGGAATTTGTGTTGCCTGTACTTGATGTAGTCTTGATGTAGCCACTGGAAGCCACAGGAGTGTATGTGGTCTGAAGAATTACAGCACAAAAATAAGTTATAAGTGCATCTATATATGCAGTTTGCTAAGTGCTCTAGATCCCATTTCATGCAAGGGTTTACTGTGTATACTGTATGTCATTTCTGTCATGATTGCTAGAGAATTACAATACATAGATTGTACCTTCCCCATGTAATGCTAATACCAGAGAGCACTAACTTTCTTTTAATTGTTTTTAAAGTATTTAGGAAGACTTTTTATAGTGATGTTGCTTAAAGTTGCAAAAATGTGAAAACCTTTTACTTTACTCACTTTACTAAGTAACCAAAGCAGTCAGTGTTTGACCTGTACTTGTTTCTCCCTGAGTATGCATCTACAATCTTCTTGAAAGACATGAACAAGCTGAATTTATGTTTCCAACCCCACTTTTAAATCACACTTTGCCAACCCATTCCTTTTGTTACATGTTATTTCTAAATCTATTGTAAATGTTGTCTATAGACTTGCAAAGAGAAATCCTTGCTCCTGGGGAATCAGTGGTAAAATTCCTGCTGGCTTCCCTAAGTCAAGAATTTCCACCACAGGGTTTTGTTATGATTTGGTAACAGATTTGCAGATTTAATTTATGCATTGCATTAAAATACTTTCTATTAGATAAATATGTTGTTGGTGTAAAGCTGTGTTTAAATAGTTGTATGTCTTTGTTTTTACTTTTGGTCTTTTAGTTTCCAGCGTGTTGTCCTTTTTGGTTTTGTTTTATTGCTTTTTCTTTAATTTTGCTTACCAGAGCCAAAGCCTTAGTAGAAGAACAACGCCTTTTGTTCCTAGGGTTCAGGTAAAGACTTCGTCTGCCTGACAGAAACTAAAGTTGTGGGTTTTTCTTTTGTTTGTTATGGAAAATGCATAGTAGGAAAACGTTACATTATAGTCCGTTTTCCCATATTTTGAGTGTGTTGCTTTAAACCATATTAACAACTTTCATGTCATCTTGTGAGCAGCTTGTAAAATTCTGCATGGGGGTTAAAATATTAAATTAAAATTTAAAGAGACAACTAGTTTTTATTTTTTCTGTCTGCCCAATATTATACAGGTTTCAATAGTGATGATGGCTATGCATCCCACATACAAAATCCATGTATTGTTTAAGCAATAAATAATTTTGTGCTTGAGGTCATTATATAAAGATGAATGTCTCTTTAAATCATTCATTGTCATTACTTAACACATACCTTTTTTTGCATTTTCCACATAATAGTAGCGCCTTGAGTAGAAGCTTGGCAAAAAATTTGTACCTTGTTTAAAGAAACAAATTTCTTGTGTATGAAACTTGGTTCTTGCATTTTGAAGTAGATCAAAATAACCAAAACTACTTGAACAAAAAGTGCTTTCTCCCATTGTGTTACTGAATTTATTTAGCTTTGATATTCTATTTAGGTACAAGTTGTTTGCCTTTTTTCATTAGGAAGCTCCTAAGGTACTATAGATTAATGCAAAAGTAGGTTTTACTAATATGTTACAATGCTTCTCTTGCTTTGCTGCATGTTTTTCAATTTTTTTGTAACTAGAATGTTATCTGCTTTTCTTATGAAGTATCTTTATGGAGATGTTAATAATTTGTGTGGGAACTGTGTAAATGTTTCTCTTGTTTGATCAATTGATCAAGATGTAAAGGATGATCTAAGTTATCAGAAAGAGATGACTGAATTTCATTATGAAATGGAAAAGAGATCATATATATATTTATAAAAGAATTTTAAATAAGACTGAAATAAGACATCAAATATGACTTGTAGTTGATAAAGTACAATTTTTTTCACAACAGTGTTCTTGAAAGTATTCCTTACAATTGCTTAAATATAACTTCAAAATTTAAGAAATATAAAGAAAAGGATTATAAATTATGCCTTGATAGTATGACTTAAAGTTAATACATTATGTGCTATTGACACAAACTGGTTTTGTATGAGAAATTTAAAACATCCTTTAGCATGATTAAGAAAGTTGGATTATGCTCATGATAATGAAATCAGAGGGGTAACATCACAAGTGTTAAGTAGTTCATAGAGGTAAATATATATTGGGTTTTTAATATTTATTTTCTTTTTAGATATTTGCTAAATAAATTCAAAATTATATAAGAGTTGATTGTTCAGTTTAAAAAGGAAATGTCTGCCTGAAACCTGCATGTTTCATGAAATACTGTAATGTAGAAATAACATGTAGTAGTTCCTTATTTTAATCACGTTATACAAATTAAAGAAATAGACATAAAAGATGTCTGGTTTACTTAGTCTAATGTCCTCTAATAAAAAAAAATACTTTCTCAAATGATTATGGTAGTCATTTGAGAAAAGAAGTGTCATGTTTGATAGAAAATATCGAACAAGAGGTGAAAATATATAAAGCTTACTTGCTGACCCTCTGGAAGGATTATTTTTGATATTTTAGATAAGAATTATCTTTAGCCCCAGTTTTGTTTCTACACAGTGCCTGTGGAGCCCTTGTGTACCTCACAGTTTTTTTTTGCAGACCCCAGTAACAGTCAAAGCTGAACATAAGGTTTTTGACAAGAGTTCCTGAAGAACTCAAACTTAGGATCTTGGCAAAATCTTTATGAGTAGACTGAAACTAAAAGTTATCCATATGCCCACTTTTATAAGGGAGGTTAGATAATTTTTAAAAGATTAATGTTAGATATATTTACCATACAGGCCGCAGAAAGAACAGCATTTCTCCAGTGGTCTTCAAACAAGGGTATTAGGATCTGTCCAGCAGCAGTGCAGAACTCTGGTTACATTTTTGGCATGACAGATTCACTAGCTCAGAGTTCTGAGCTGCTGTTTACAGTTGTCAGGAAGTATACATTTCATTGTGGGCTGTGGTGTAGCTGTGTCTGTAGCATTCCTTACAAGAATGAGGATCTGCAAACATTCTGTTTATACCTATTTGTTTCATTGCTCTCAAGAGGAAATGCACGTCTTTATTCTTGCTTGCATCTTCTTTACTTGTTAGTCTGAAACTGATCCTTTCTGGCAGAAGTTCCTCTTCCACACTTCTCTCCATGCCATTGCATTCATTTTCGAGCTCACTGGATGATTTCATAGAATCGTCATTATTTCAGTGGGAAGAAAAACACTCAAGTTTTTTTATTTTTTCTATCCTAAGCCCTTCTGAGCTTTTATTAATTTTACAGTACTTGGAAAATACATCTTTATTTCCAGAACTTTTAGATTCAGTTTAGCATACCAGCAGTTTTTTAACTTGTAGAGTGATGCTTTATGAATCTATGTAGGGAAAAATCTGTTCTTAAATTCATGTTTTCTATGCAGTATCTCTTGTTTACTTGGCAAAACCTCCTTTTGAGCCAGAGTTGCCATGAAACCACTGTTTTTTTCTAACTTCAAAAATTTCAGACATCCTTTTGGCTTTAATACAGAACATCAGAATATTTGATTGCGTATAAAAATATATGCAAGGTAAAGCCACCAAAAGAAGGAATTTTTTAAAAGAACCTAGATTAGAGCAGCCTAAATACTTCCATAATTTTCTGGCCTTCATATCCTACAAGCTTTTCCATTTGACAGTCTTTTCCTGTAGTTGTTTCAGCATATCAGACAGCAGCTGAAGCAAAGAGCAATAATAGTTTGATTTAGCAACTCTCAGTAGTCAGGATTTGTTAGAGGTATGTTTAACAACATCCAGAACTTACCTCAGCTATGCTGAAGACTTCACCACCTCAGGGCAGTTTCAGCATCTACATAAGCTCAAGTCCAATAAAATGATTACCCTAAGCATTTTTAAAAATAAACTGAGAATTTTTTTCAACAACAGATCCTACTGGTATGTCTCTTGTTTCAGAATAATGTGAGAAAGAAAAGTAGTATCTCATTTTAAATCAATAATAAACATAACAAATATCTATATAGGTTACATGAAAAATTATAATGAGCAACAGAAGAACAAAACTGCCTGGGCAGCTGTCTCTAAAAGCCAGTGATGTTTGAGTAGGCTGTGGTGGTAAAAATCAAGCTATAGGGCAGATGGTCTCTCCCAGTGGCACAAGTTTTATCTCTTTTTCATGAGGTTCATAAAGCAACCCTTATATAACAAAGAAAAAAAGCACAGCATATGATTTAAAACTTCAAATATCCTCTATTTGTAAATCTAAAGTTATCACTGAAGATATATTGTGCCTGTTTGTGCTGCACACAAAATGACATTAGAATTGAATAGTTGAGCAAAGTCAAACATTCATGAGATAGGAGTACAGGAAGTGCAACAATAATATTCTCTAGATTTTCTTAACTGATTCCCTTACACATTAGAGTAGGGATTCTAATACATGATTACTTCTTTTCTAGATCTCTGACCTCAGTCAGTGCTCTAAAGTTTTTAGTGAAGATGACACCTAAAAAAAAAAATGAAATATACTAAACTGAATATATATCTTTAATTTATATAACTTATACTAACTTCAAATAAGTTTGAGGTGCCTTGAGGACGAGCTTTGACATGTACAGCTGACGGAAAGAACTAAGTACTTCAATACTTGCAGTGAGTGATCAACTGAAATAAAAGACACCTAACCCCATTAACTCTATTTGAAACGTAGGCTACTCCAGAGGGTGAGTTGATTTTCAAGAGGGAGGCATCTTCTGCTGAGGCTACAGAGGACCAACTTCACCCATTCTGTGACTCTGTGAAACAGCAATACTAGATATACTAGATATCTGCATCCTCATTTCTCAGAATGAAACACCAGCAGTCAGGTTTTATGTACTGTTGCCTGTGTAGGAAGCTCATTCCAGAAACAAGATGTGCTGTTTAAATACTGTTTAGACTGAAGAGGTTGAACCTGTCTCTCAGAAGAGTGCCTTTATCATCAAGTTATCACATCCCTTTCTTTGGAGTATGAAGACTCATCTGAAGCTGAGATACTGTTTGGCTGGGATTATAAGTGTGTATTAAAAAAGCAAGCTTAAGTTTAGCATAGCTGATACCCAAAATGAGTATTGCTCTTATATTAGACTACTGTTGGTTAAAAACCAGAAAGAATCCCATGATCAGACCCTCACCTGTTTCCTCCAATTGCCTGGGTGCAGAAGAGTTCCTGTTTCCTGCACTGTGTGGCAGTTACTCCTACCTGGAAGCCTGTCTTAAGGAGTGCAGCAGATGCAGCACTCTGTGAATAACAGACCATCTCACAATATCAGGATGCACTGAATTTAGATGTAACCTAGGTTACAGCAGAAGCTTAGTAAAGCATTAGGTGTGTATCTGGCTAGTGAAGGAGCCTAGGGAAGGAGAGTATATGAGCATGTCTGCAGCTAATTAGTCTCCAGGACTTCAATACTAAGTGGGAAGATCTTCGGAAAGTATTTAGGTTGGATCACTTTCTAAGTGGATTTTAGGTGCCTTACATCCTTAGTAATCTAGATAGACAAAGTCCTATTCAAGAAGGCTTTTTTCACAGGTGTTAGCCTCCATATTAGCATCAGTGAGCGTAATTTTTTCTGTAGTGTATTTTACCTGTTGTTAGTTTAGTTTTCCCTTTCCTTCATTTTGATCAGGTTTATTTTGTTGAAGTTTCTTAGGTGTTCTAAGCTTTTAAAAGTGTATGTGTAAAAAGCTGCCAAATTGAGGTTCTGTAGATTCTTGCTGTTAGTCAGCTGCTTAAGTCTTTCAGTGCTGACCTTCACACCTGTACATTCTTGTGGGACTTTCACTCTATGGATTGAATAATTCAATGTTCCTCACTTTTTAGTGTTAGGAATCTCTTCTGCGTATGACTCAACAAAGCTATAAGAGGAAAAGAAACCTTCCTCATCAACTTTTCTGTTATACATGTGCTATTCCGTCTTTAGTTCACAATATAAAATATCTGTAGTAAGCTATGAAGTGTGGTAGATTGTCCTGCATTTATAAATTAAAAACTGAGAAACTATGGTTAGAATCTGAGGCAACCAGATTGTCATCCAGGCATAGTAAGCACCTCAGACTTCAATTCCAAGGCTTTACTTAGAATACAAATCAGTGTCCAGGATTGCATACCAGGCTCCCAGACAGCAAAGAACATGCAATTTCTAAATAACTTTCAAAATATTTTAAGGAATACACCCTTTGATGTACAAGAGCTCTGGGGAAGAGGAAGGGATAGAATCCAGTGCTCTTGGGCTGCATAAATGGCTGTCCTTTCCTTGTAAATAGAAAATAAATTCTTGTAGGAAAAATACCGTACCATCCAAATATTGTCATAATGTTTACATATGAGAAAGTCAGAACTACATCAGTCATATTCCCAAACTCATCTTCCATGTTCAGTATGCTAATTTAACTCTTTGGTCCACATTTTCCTGTCCAATTTCCTGCCTTGAGTTCTTGTCAGATTTTCGTTCATCCCCATCTCTCTTTCAACATATTTTGTGCCAGTTAGCTTGACTAGTTCTTTTGTCACCTCATACCATTTCTCTCAATCAGTCTGTTTTTCCCCACTCTTACTCTCTGGTCCCTGACATTAGTGGTTTCATTCATCCTGTGTTTCACCAAGAAGTATCCTGTATATTTTACTTTCTCAATAATTATAAAGCAGTTTTTTATTTGTCCCTTTTCCCTTCTTCTAATCCCATGAGATTGCAATCCATTCTCCCTTCTATGGGCTTTGACCATTCCCTCACAGTTTCTTCCTTTCTTCTTCTTGCATCCTAGTCAAAGGACTGCTTGGCTTATACGTGCCTGTGCTGTGTATTGGAGTACTAGCAGTGTGAACATAGGGGAGAGAGAACTTTCTGATCATAATTCTGACTCCTGACTTTTCCATATTAAAAGGAATTACAGGGGAAATATGTAAAAGTTTTTTTCTGATTTTTTTTCCCAGAACATCAAGAGAAAATTAGAAAGTATAAATCAATGTAAAGTTTGAGCTCTTGTTCCAAACTACAGTTGTTAAAGCATCTCAAGGAAGAGGTGTCAGATTATTTCAGTTTCTGCTTAGAGTAATTCTCTAAATATTTTGACTGAAGTTTTCATGTAAAAATTCAGTCTGAAAAAAATATAATGAAGAAATATTTAGCTTGAATATGAACACATGATTCTGGTTGTATTTTTGGCATCTGTATCTAGATTATTTCACATCCATCAGTCACAGTTTGTGATAGTGTCTGGATCACAACTATATTGCATTCTCCTTAAGAAAGCATAAATTTTCCCCCAAAAAGCAAATGAAGAAGATTGTCTTCAGTGCTATTCCCTTGAGATGTGGGACTAGCCAAGTCTGTCTTTTGCTTGAACACTCCCAAGAAAGCCTGCGGGTGGATTTAGTGTCAGAGGACATTTAAGTTGACTTGCACTTCAGAGGACATTAAAGCTGTACAGTTGGTAAAAAACTTTCTGCTTTTGATCTGTAGCTGGATGGAGATACCTAGAAGTCCAGATAATTCTCAGTTTAGAAAAAATAGTGTCAAAGCCCCTAGCTTGTAGGAATGTAGGAACATCATCTAAAACTCTTACACAGATGAGTAGCCACAGAGCCCTTTTAACTGTTGGTACCAGAAACCTATAAAATCTGTAATAGGGTCAATAGCATGAAAATAGAGGACAAGTATCCCATTTTTAATATCCATTCAAATACTTTATTGATGACTACAAGGATTGCAAGGTCTGAAGCAGTGGAGACGGAAGAAGTACACTGCCACCAATGACTGAGTTGGCATTTCTTAGTGTAATCTCACTTAGTGAAGTATTAGGAATGGCAGCGAGCTAAATCAGCCTCTTCTTTATGGGTTAAAAGTCTTGAGAATTACATCAAGACCTTTCTTTAAGAGACTGAAATACTGAAGATGAGGAGCTATGATGGCAGATGAAAAAACCCTTTCTCTGAAATTATGTGAGATGGTTTCCACAAAAGTGTACCTTCCTGTGTTTATGTCTACCCTAGCTAGGTATTCACATCTAAAGGTGTGGTTCCCTGTTTAGGTGTGCAAGCTGGGCATTATCCTCTCTGATTCCTTTAAGTTCAGGCAGGGTCACTGTTTCCTTTATATGTCCTAGTTTGTCCCCTGTCTCGGGCAAAGTCCTTGTGAAGAGAGCCTCCTCTGTAAGCTGTAGTTAGGGATACTGCAGTGCTCCCACCATGTAATGGTTCCCTGGCTATTTGGAAGGCTTTATTTTGTCCTAACTGCACCATTTCCCCCTTCTGCAGTGACTGCTCTAAAGTAGGTATATCCCTTTCTTGGCTGATGTTTTTTCAGTCATAGAATTCAAACCAAAGTAGCTAAATAGGAGCTTCTAATGACTGCAGTGGAAAAACGATAGCAAATCAAGACTTAGACTGGTTAATAATAATTTATACAAATGAAAAATAGTGGGTTTTACCTTGTTGCTGAGTTGGATTATGAAGAGGGTTGGACTGCTGAACTTCCCTCTCTTACAGTTTCTGGAGGACTCATATGATTTCAGAATAAGTCTATATATGTTGAAAAACATTTAGTGATATGAAATATTTATGGGTTTATCCCTTAGTCTCTTTAGCACAACAGGAGATGAAAAATTAATTAATTCATTGTACATAACTCCTCAGAAATGTATATATATGAATATCGTATATTAGTAATACAAGTAATACAATACAAGGGAGAATAATCCTAACTAGAGCACCATGTGAAAAAACAATTAGTGTGAAATAAGGTACTTATTATGCAGGATTTTATAAAGAGAGCAACTCCTGGTACATACTGAAGCTATTACAATATTAATTTATTTTTATTCTTTGTTATAAATGCAAAGTAGAATATAATAATTTTGATTAAGTAACCAATATAAATAGAAGCTTATGAGCAAAATTTTTTTTAAGGATTAATATACTACTTCATTGTAGAAATGAGTTCACTAATTAATATTTTCTCCTTACAGATAAAACTGTGGTATGACAAGGTTGGTCATCAGTTAATAGTGACAATACTGGGAGCAAAGGATCTTCCTTCAAGGGAAGATGGGAGGCCAAGGAATCCTTATGTTAAAATTTACTTTCTTCCAGACAGAAGGTAGGGTGAATGCAAAGACAAGGAATGTTTGAATACAAATTATTCTGATACTCAGGTGATATGCACAACTGAGTTTATTGGTCATACTTACGTGGTAAAAAGCTTACAGTTTTGAGTTCTTGTATTGAACATGCTATGTAACAGCAAGGTGTCTTTGAACACAAAGCATAAACTTTCTTTCCCTGGCTATATTATAAAGTACTGAATAGAAAAGGAAAGCTAAACGTGTCTTTGCATGGGGATCTGTTATTTGCAAAGAATGTTGTTGGTGTTTTATAATGCTTTATTTCCTATGACCGTTATACCTGTCTAGTGTAAAGAAAGTGCTACAAAGTTGGGTTCATAGATTTCTGGACTGATGAGTCTAGAAGTTTGGTTTGCCCCACCTTTATACAACAAAGCAGGAGCACTTTTTGCATCTGAAACCCACAGAATTATTATCACAGTATAAGTGAGTTAAGGCTGAAGCGGACTCAGCTGAGATTTCCCATATGCACCTTGAAAATTTCCCCTAAAGCACGGGATTCATATTAAGCTGGGTTGGTATTATATATGCATTTAGGGAAAATTAAACTGTGGTAGAACCCTTATTCCTGAATATCTCCTTCATTTCTTAGACCATGATTGTCTGCCATTTCAATTTAGGTGTTGGGAAGAACAGCAAAAGAAATAATGTTGATTTTTTACATTGATATTTCCTCAGATTGTGTCAATAGGGGAACATGTTTAGCTTTATTTTATAATGTACCAACCAAATAATTCAAAGCTTTAATGTGACTCAAAATAACGAAGATAGATCAGTGGATTGCTGAATCTGTAGAATAGGATGTAACTTTTATTCTTACTTTGCTTTTCCTAATAGCTAAACTAGGAAGATGGTAGCTATCTCCAGTACCATTTCACTTCAGAAGGAATTTAAGCTGTTCAGAGTTTTGGAAGACATTGCTTTTCCACTTTGATTGTATAGCATATTTTCTGTTCAACATGCAAATTTTCTGTGACTGCCTAATTTGCAGTGTCATTGATGACAAAAAGGTTTTGGATGGATTTTCTTGGGCTCACCAGTATTTGAACTGTTGGTTTAGGTTTCTAGTTTATTCAAGCTGCTGTGGTGTGTTTGTAGTTGCTGAGGCTGTGCTAAACTGAGAATCAGGTCTGCTTAAATTATCTGTTTTTTCAAGATTAATAACTAATTAATAAGCTAATGAAAGTGTCTGTGTTTGCAATGTTTTACAATGTAAATTGTAATAACTAAAAAATATATTGACATTAAATTTTATGATGCTATAATGGTGTTTTCCATTTATGGGAAGTATTCAGAACTATTTTCTTTAGTTGTTATATGTGTTTATGATCAGCAGTTTGTCTTATAGAATTGTGGTTTTTTTCTGACATGCAAATTCATTTTCCTTTCCTTAGTTTTAAGAGCTAAATAAGCAACAGTATATTTCTTGTGTAGTAGAAGGAAACATGCTAGAGGTAAAATACACTTAAGGAAGTCAAGCATTTAATTAGATGGAGACACTGAATTCTCTTTGATTAAATAAATTGCACTGAAAGATGTTCTACAATGTAACTTAGTTCACAAGGGTAAACAAATCTCTAGAATAACAGAAATAATTGTGGTTTTTTTTTTAACAGTGTGTATAAAAATATTATTTCTTAGGTAATACTGTGTCCCAGCTTCTAAGGAACAGCTCAGAAATACAATTACCATATTACAGTTGCAAGTATTAATGAATGGACTGTATCTGCATTGCCTATTAAAAAAATCCTCATAAATTAGTATGGCAGCTGCATTATGCAGCAATCAGCAGGTTTAAAATAAGCATTGTTATGAGAACTCTTGTCAGTATTCTCAGTGGGAGGAGTGTGGGTGTTTTCCAGCGAAAATTGTTTAATCAAAAAATATTAATTCTTTCAAGTAGAAATATTCTGCAAAACACATTGCTTTCAACAACACCCTGGAGCCAGAGCCAGGGCTGCCACAGTAACCTTGCATGGAGACTTCACCTTGTAGTGGAGGTCCACCTTCAACCTGGGTGATTCGTTGGAGTGACCAAAGGATCTGGGAAGCTATTTTTGAGAACGCTGTTCCTTCCAGTGTTGCTGGAAAAGAACATGTAACTCATTTTCAGAGCTTCTGGTTTCCCAGCTGGAGCCCTTAGTCAGAAAAACCCTGCACTGCCCGCAGCTACCTGACCATTGCTTCATGTGGGCCAGCTGCTCCTTCCTGCTCTGCAGTTGGAGTCAGCCACTGTAGGACTCAAAGCCTGAGTGAACAAGCTGTCTCATTTTCTGAAATCCAGATTTTTGCTATGCTCAGTGTTGTCTGTATATATGTTCTACTGTCAGACTGTGCCTCGTGGAAATCCCATTTATGGAAGTACATTTTGCTTTATAAAATGTTGTTTCTAAAAAAACCCCGAAAAGCCCCAAACAAACCCAAAACCATATTAAAACATTTGTGGTTTTTGGGGACCTTCTTAAAATTGGAATTGGCACATAAACTTGAAATGTTAACATGAACTTAGGAACTTATGAATTATCCTCAATATATGCAGTGACCTTTACAATAAAGAAAAATGTCGGATGTAGATTATAGTACCCATGATCCTACAAACTGAACTGCTGATTGAAGATTTTCTATTTTCCATTGTATAATTATTGCAGTATAATGGTATTTTGAACATACTTAATATTTAACTATTTTTTTCAGTGATAAAAATAAAAGAAGAACAAAAACAGTAAAGAAAACATTGGAACCTAAGTGGAATCAGACATTTATTTATTCTCCAGTTCATCGGAGAGAGTTTAGAGAACGAATGCTAGAAATCACTCTTTGGGACCAAGCACGAGTTCGAGAGGAAGAAAGTGAATTTTTAGGAGAGGTATACAAATATTGGAAGTTACTATAGAAGTACAGTTGCTCACGTACTCATGTATAGATACAGTTTTTTAAAAGAAATTGCTAACTATGCGAAGCAAACAGTTTTAAATTGTTATATTTTTCTTCTTTCACTTAGTAGTAAACAAATAGTGATCTCACACTTATCACATAATCCTGATATGAGATTCTTTCTGTGTTTGTTGTGTTTTAGTAACAGCATGAACATGGTTTCTCAATTTCTAATTGTTCATTAAAATCCATATTATCCATAGCTGTATTTTACCAAAACTTTGGAATGTTGCTCACTAACTTGCTATAAGATATTTGAGTGCTGTAAAGGCTGTCATAAGGTAATAAAGGTTTTGTGAAAAATTTTGGTACATTTAGTGTTATAAAAGGCACAGGACATTCTTTCATATTAAAGCAAAACTTTTATATAACTTCAAAGTCCTTAACAAAAAGAGAATAATAGAATAAAATTAATGAATATGCTTATTTTAAAATATTCTGTCATGTAATGCTTTCCTACTTTTAACCATTCTTTCTTTTTTAGATTCTTATTGAGTTAGAGACAGCATTACTAGATGATGAACCTCACTGGTACAAACTTCAAACACATGATGTCTCTTCATTGCCACTTCCCCATCCCTCACCATATTTGCCACGCAGACAACTCCATGGCGAGAGTCCCACACGGAGGTTACAAAGTAGGTTGTTAGTTTTACACACTGTGTCTAGTTCATTTGAACTAATGCATAATAAAATATAATAAATTATATATTAAGTTCTTGCAAATGGAAAGCTGACAGAATTTTTATGTGAATTTGTAGCTGTTATGAATTAGGTCATTTGTGATTACTGATGAGAGTCTGACATGCTACAAATGGTATCAACCACTGTGCATTATACCTTTTTTTTCTTATGAGACAACTCAATTCAGATCTTCAATTTGAGTAAATTATCTTGGTCTTTTTGCAACGTGCACTTTTTATCATGAAGCCCTCTCTTTTATATTATGTTCATAATTTCATTGTTTAACCAAAAGTGAATGTGCAGGACCACTCTCTTTAGCTCATACTTCCTAAAGTAACCTGAATATAGCATCATATGTTATATACCATAGATGGTATGATATATAACCATATGTGGCATGGCCTGTTGCCTTGCTTTGATACTATTTTATGTGCTTGGATCCACAAATGGAATTTCTCTAAAAATTCTATTTTTTACAGCTTGTTATACTCAACCCATAGTAGTTTGATATTATCAGTAGGTATTTTGAAAATAGAGTATATCAAATATGGTAATAATAGATACATAAGAATAAGGGTGAAAATCTGGTTCTTTAATACTTCATGGTTTCTCTAGTTTAACTGTTCAGTACTGTCAGTGATTTAAAGCTGTTCTTCACTGAATAAACTTTATAAAATACCAGCTGGCAGTTATATAAAAATACTCTAACGAACCAAATCAACCAACCAAATTAATAAAATCTCCAAAACCCAAAAGACACACTACCACCACAAAAAACCAACAAAACAAAACCAAAACCCTAAACCAAGCACCTTCCCCCCCCCCAGACAACACAAAGGAACTTCCACAAACCAAACCCAGTTTCTAAGATTTATTTGGAGTTTTTTTTAAGTCATTGTGAGTGTGTGTGCATATGTTTCACACAAACTCAGAGACGTATGTGTGTAGTCATGCAAGCAAGCTTGGGTATTTTGTATGTTCTCTGGGGAGATTTTATTAAATAACCCACTGTAGATAAGTATTTCAAGCCATTGATCTGTTTTGTTTCTGTGCACTGGATGGTGAGAAGGATTAAAATGCTCCATATCATAATATTCTGAGATAGACACATTATCAGAGGCTTACACTGCATAGCCTTGAAGTTGTAAAATTATACTTGTCCACAAAAGGAGGAATGAAGTGATAGTTAAAAGGTAAGGAGTTCTATAGCAATTAAGTAATCTTCAGTCTTGTATACCACGATAGTTGTTTAGGTAAAGTTTTAAAATTATTTTTCTTATATGGTTTCTGCCATATTTTAACACATTTTAAGAAGTTAAATTTTCAAGTGCAACTATTTTTTACATACCAGCTGGACTGTTTGTACGTGAAGTTAGCAAAATTCTGGTTTTCTGGAAATATTCAGTCCTGTAAACAAACCCTGTTTGTCTATCAGAATTTCTCTCTGTGCAATAAATAACTGCCATCAATAAAGAATTTATGTTTTATTTTTTAATATATTTTAGTAATGCTTGACTAAAGATCTGTCCAATGACAGTGACTCAAAATCTGAAAGTCATTTAGGTTTTTTTTTGTAGTAATACTACTACGTACTAATGCTAATAAAATAAATAATAACTGAGAAGTACTAATAATGTGCTAAATTAAAGAACTTTATATGCTTGTCTGGAAATACAGAGGAAAGGACTTAGCAAGACTTCTTGTTTGGTGAAATGCCGAGATTTGATATAGAAGTCCTGCTTTTCAATGTAGATGCTTTAGCCTGGCTGTTCCCAGAGCACTAGTTTGTCAACCTCAGGTTCTAAAAATTTCAATCAAATAAGCAGTGTCAGATGTTCACTCTTATTGCTGGAGAATTCACATACTCCTACACTAAATTATGCTATTTCTTTTTGTAGTGACATAGAGATCCTATAAAGAAGGATTTTCTCTAGTGGCCTAGGAATATATATGTCTTGAATCCTTGTGTGTCATAAATAATTTTCAGTTTAAACAGATAGTATAAAATGTGCAGAACAAGGTCTCCTGGAATTAAAATCCCTTCTTTTTTGGTTCTGAAAAGGTATGCAATTGGAAATTTAACATCTGAACAGAGTTCTGCTATGGCAGTAGAATCCATTTAACAATGAAAAAATAATTTTTTTTATTGTTGTCATATCTCTGAAATGTAAATAAGAATACCTCTTGGTGTCTAAAGAAGTGGCGGAATATCCTACTGAGAGATCCAGTACTCAACTGGGCAAAGCTGTAAGCAGTGCTGTATGAGTTGGCCAAGCCTTAAACAGGCATTGCACCAGATGGCTTCCAAAAAAGCTCTTCCCATTCTAAATGTCATCACCAAGGGACTGGTGAAGGGCAGACAGCATTTTATGACTGTTTGCCTTCACTAAGTACAATATTTATACTATATTAATAGCATATAGAAATCTGGGCTTTTTACTTTTTTTTTTTGAGGTTTCAAATGAGTATGAAGTCAAACAATATATTACTTTCTTGTGTCTGAAGGTGTTTTTATATCTTTAAATAACATTCTTGTATATAATGAAACAGAAAATGTTATCCAGTGTCATATTATGACAATGTGAAAAAAATCTCTAGAATGAAGATAAAGCATGTCTAGCAAGTTTGTCTATGTTTTTCAAAACACTTCTTAGAACATGTACTGGGCTGTTATTAAGCAGGATGATTTCAGTTTTTGGGGCTGCAAAATCTGAGCAGTTCAGTCCTCCTACCTTTAGTTCATTTCTGTAATACCCCTATGTATAGTGTTAGTGAGTACAATAGGAAAGACTTTACTGAATTCCCCCCAAAATTGTTTGTGAGAAATGAGTAATATTTTGAATAACAAGGTTTTTTGTTGTTTGTATAAATACACATCTACACATCTAAGCTTTTTTATCTTTATGATTGCCAAGTAGTGATAAACACTTAAATGTTACTCTCTAAAGGTAGTTTAAAAGAACCACCTACACTTAACCACTTACTTCTATTCTCTTTTTAATATCGCTGGATTGCAGTGTTCCTGAAGAAGAGCAGACTGTCAGCCCTGAAGAGTGAAGTTGTATTTACAGATTGCCAGTAGCAAAGTGCAAGCTTCCCACAGAGCCCCATATGCCATTTTTTTAGGAACCAGCTTTCACAGACAGTAGCTTAGTTTCTACATCTATTTATTTCTCAATCTATGAGTGGGCAGTGTGTTGTGGTACAGACTGATCTAAGTAAGCTGTCCACCTTCTCTTTTCCAGTCCTCTGATCCATACATTCCATTCGCTTCCTAGTGCTAAAGAGTCATTGCCATACTTTCTCCTTTGTGCCTTTTGACAGACATCTACTTAGAAACTGGAACTAATATAGAACATAGGATTATAACTTACTAGCTTGTTCAGCTAATTATATTTCAGATTTTCATAAACTGATCCAATGAGTGTATTTTAACATATTTTTTATGCGAAATGTGAGGTAATGGGTAGGTCTATTTTACTTATTGTGCTCATCTTGTGAAGTGAATTTTAAAAATGACTTCATTTTCTCTAACATTTACCATAAAATCAGCCATACGCTAAGAATTCCAACCTTAACTAGAATTACAGCCAAACTGAAATTCTTTTTATATTGCCTCTAAAAAAAGATTGTAATCAGAAAATTAAAAATAATTTTAGAGAATATTTAGGAATTCCCGTTGTTGGTAGGTTATTTTTCCATCTCACATTAGGTAAGAATCTTAATACAAAATGCATACAATATTGAAAGTGGTTTGGATGTTGTGTTCATGGTTGTTAGGATCACTGGTATGGAAATTACCATTAGTATTTTTATTTATTGAGAACTGATACAGAAATCAAGGAAAGTTTATACCATAGTGTTGTGTATGAAAAATTGCTTCCTCTCCAGGAGATCAGAATATAGAGACAGACATCAAATTGAATCTGAGGCATTTGTATTCCATTTTTTACAGTTACCTCCATGTAATGTGAGCATTTGTGCAGTGTGAGCTGGTATTGTTGAATTGAGAAAGGACATGGGGTTATTGTTTATTTTGAAGAAAGACAATTTAAAAATATTTCCTATTGACTCTGAATTTGTTTTAGAAGCAGATTTTGTTTTACTCCAAGTGATTTAAGACGTTGCCAATTACTTAGGATTGAACAGTAACTGACACTGGTTTTCTCAGTCAGACTCTGCAGCTTTAAAACTAACCTGTCTGCGTTACTGATCAGCAAACCACAGAGTGCAATGTGCAGTGTAGGTAACAGCTAAATGCCCAAGTAAGAGAAGAAATGTTAATATAGCAGTAAAGCCAGACATTTTCATGTCACTTTTTGCAGCATAGGTCTGTACAGCAGTTGAAAGCGAGCTTTTAATTACTATGAGAATTCACAATATGGTTTGAAAAATTAAACTTTTATATTTTGAACTTCCTTAATAAGAGAAAAGTAATAAATCTATGGGAGATAGACTGTGCTGAGAACAAGGTCTCAAAGACTTTGGAAATTACAGTGTTTGAAAATCAACATGTAGAAGTCCAAAATGGTTGATCAAATTACATTTTTTTGAGAACTGAAACAAGAAAAATTAATCAAAATTAAAACAAATGTAAATAAACAGACTGTGAAATAGTTTTCCTGTAAAGGGAATTTGACTTTCCTTACTTTTAGAATTAAATTAATCAATGACTACATTCAAGGAGTTCCATGTTTCTTCAGGCACATAAAAAATCTGGAGGGAGAGAAATTAGAGTAATGAGTATTTAAAGTCTGGGGACAAAATCTGAGTATAGTTATGGTCTAAAAAAACCCGCATAGTGTGCAAAAAGCTATATATAAAAATAGTTTTAAAATCTTTTTTTCAGATAGGAATAAAGAAAATCTATAATGAATAAAAAAAGTGGTTTGAGTAGCATGAAAAGTTTTGTCATCTTTTCAGCTTTGTACTTAGTACCCATCAGACTGTATTTTCTGTGCTGAGACCTTAACACAATAAAAATTATTACATCTGACTAGAAAAAAACAAACTGATAGACTGAATTAAAAAATAAAGAACCCCATTGCTTATTAAGTTTTGAAAAACATTTTTAGGTGGACTTGTCATTGGTGGGCGCTAATGATTTTATTTTAACGTTCTGTTACTCTACCATCAGATCAAGGAGGAATGTTATAACTTAATTTAATCCTTCTCTTCCATTATTTAAATGATAATGTTGTCAAATCTATATTGTAGAACATCAAGATATACATTTGGTAGTACCGAAATCACTGAAGTTTAACAATAATTAATTACATATGTATCTGAAATTTTAATCTGTGAAATACAAGCCCCTGTGAAATGATGACCAATCTTCTTCCAATGAAAGCTCTTCACTTCCTTGGAGCTCTGTAGTGGCTCATTTTACTGCAGAATCAGGATCTTGCTGTCTCAGCAATTTCCTTTTAGTTTGTTGTGAGTGTGGTAAGTCAGCATGATAATTTTCAATGAATGTCACTGAAGCTTACTTGAGGAAATTATAATAATGCTGTCCACTAGTAGGTAAGTGAATTATACTTGATGGAAACAGGCATCAGTGACTTTTTTCCAAAATTATAATATGGAGCATTTTATGGTCAGTGGCACAGGCTATGATTAATTTATGACAGGAATTTCACCCTGGAGAGCAAGAATAACAATTATTTTTCTCTTTCATGCTTCTTCCTTAATTTTTCTCTTTCTTTTAATGGATCACAGGCCTTGGGCATGTTACCTCTGTTTGCATGCATTGATTTTCTTTTCACAGAATATGGATATATATATATATACCAGTATTGTGTTTATTGTACACTTATTATTTATTATATTTTATTGTACATCTGTGGTTTATTAAATACTTTAATTAAAAGGTATTTAACATGATACAGGGATGTCTAAATAGGCCTTAAACTATCAAAATATTTTTGTTTTCCTAATAAAAGAATCTTATTTAAGATATTATTTTATTAAATTGTGATTAAACTACAAAAGTACTTAAAAACCTCTTTTGAAGCAGTTTGAGGGAATTACATAGTTGCTCTGGTTTCTTGATACAGGCATGTTATTAACCTACTTTTCTGCTGTGTAATGAAGTTTCAGATTGTTTTAATACTATTCTGACTTCTTCATTTCTGTGCTGTGACCATATAGAAATAAACATTGCTTTCTTAGTCCTCAATCCCATTATAATCTCACTATTTTTATGTTCTTGAGCTCTACAAGAAGCTCTATTTTATACATATATCCAACAGTTAAATTCAGAAAGCCCATCATTTTAAAGTATAGAAATAATTTCTAGACTGTGTTAATTGATTTTTTTTTTGTAGGGGTGTGGCACACTTGGACTTTTGGTGTATGGGTAATATGTTGTTGGGATAAAGCAGGAAAAATCTCTAAACTCAATCTTTCGTAGTTTTATAGCCAAATAAGTGTAATTTTAAATGAAATTCATAACCAGATTGGTAATAAAGAATTAAAATATTAGCACAGTTAAGCAATAAATCACATCTAAAAGGTTGTAAGTGATGCTTAAAAAAAACCCTATCATTCACTTTGAAATTATATTGCCTGATGGAATTCTGGATCTGGGACATAAAAATTTATTACATTTATCAAGAAACCAAAGTTGAAAATATAGAGGGTGATTTAGTGATATGATCCACATGCTAAAATAGTTAGTACCTGTATGTCAGAAAAAGTGTGACTTGCCAGAAGGTACTTAGTCATCCAGTGAATCCTTTAACAGCACCAGTTGGCAAGAAATTGAAATTTTCATTTTTTTCTCTAACACTGTCATATCTTATCATCTGAGTTGCATCATTTACTCACAGACTGTCACTCTTTTCTATTTAATATGGTGTTTGTGAGCTGTTCAACTATAAGGAATAAAAATATTCATAAAGTCTTGCTAATGACAAGGTATTATTAATGTTATTCTGGCTTCCTGCCTTCTTCATGTTACCTTATGGAAATCATATTTTCAAAATCTGCAGATGCAATCAACATTTCATGTTTCCATAAATGTTCAGATATTTGCATACTGTTGTTTTGTTCAGTTTAGAAAAAATGGTATGATTGTATGGAAAGTTAAAATAAATAAACCAGTTGGACTTAAGGAATGTAAACAATAAATCAGGTATTGCAAATATTTAATCACTGAGCTCATATCAGAATTCTTAAATTCACTGGTAGCAACATTATGTAGATAAGATCCTTATGTATGTACATATTTACCAAATCAAGACCAAGCTGGAGAGAGAACATTGACTGGCACGTAATTTCTGAGTCTGTTGAATTTAAAGCAGGATTCAAAACTACATCTTGGGAAGGTTCTGCTACTGCTGCAGTGCCAACAGAAATGTGTAATAATTTTTAGGGTAGCAGCTCATATTGTAGGTCTAGTTGAATGTACATTTTGCCCTTAAAAAGTTAAATGCTTATAGTAAAAGTGTACAATTATATTTCAGAATTGGAAATTAGTGAAATTTCTCTGCTAGATCTCTGTAGCTATTGAGTATAACTGTTGATCCAGAAGGGACTGACATTTTTGTGGTTTAATTTCTCTTGGCTGCTTGAGTTTTATTATTTTGAAGGAAAGTGGCCTACAGTATCAAATTCTGCGATCTCTGGCAGCAATTATAATGAAGTTTAAGGTTCTAATCATCCCTGTTACATGTGTTGATTCATGTATTTTTCCCTGACACTACTTCATTTCAATATTTGTTTTCCAGATAAAGGCTTATATTCATATAATTCAGGTAAATTTTCAGCATGCCAGAAATGCTTATTGCTTCCATATACGTGCAAAATTTAATTTGATATTTTATTGGTGTGCTTTTGCTACCTATTGTGCAGATGCTAAGTTGCATAAAAGTTCTTTGGCTTTTCTTGTCTGCTTTTCAGTAATAGGTCTTTTGTTGGCTTTCTTTCTCTATTCTTAACATTTCAGTATTGATACTGAAGTAATATTGTAAGACCATACTTGCTTTGCTTGCCTTTATTTTAGGTAGAGCTGTGGTAGGAAAACCATAGAGAGCTTTATTAACTATACTAGGAAAATGCTATTTTGCTTAAACTGTATTAAAAGGAACGCTATTATATTACAGCTGTTTGAGAACTAGTGTAAGTATTTTTAGAATACAGACATGGGGTAAGTGAAATACTGGCAAAATCAGTATTTACACTGATGTATATTTTTACAGTTTCATGTTGATTTAAATCCCCATTACAAATCCACCTACAGCTGAGAAATGTGCCTTAATTAAATATAAGTAAATTAATAATGTACAGTTTTTACAAACTTAAGTTTTGTCATGCATTTCATAGGGGACTTTTTGCAGTTTCTGCAGTTTTAATTATTGGAATCTCTTTGAGAATTAGTTCAACTAATTATCTTTTAGTTATGTTCTAATTCTGAAACACACATTGTTATGAAAATAGAACCATACCACGGTGGAGAGAAACAAAACCCCCTTGGAGTAGAGCTTTCTTGAGAGTAGTACTAATAAAAAACATTTCCAATACATCAAACATTAGTTTCCTTTATTTCTTCTATTCCTTTCTCTCCTGAAATATTCCTACATTATTCCCATGTTTAACAATATCTTCACATGAATAGAGACCATCTGTGGATTTGCACACATGTGAACTAGACGTAAATTTTAGCTTGACAAAGTTTCTTTTTGATTAAGGACTTCTGAGTTGTGTCCCTCTCTTCTATCCAGCAATCATTTTCAAAGATCTATAGGAATCTTAATAGAATTTTATATTTATGCTCCTCTGTCGATGTAGTCGAAATTGGTCAAAAACCTCTAAAAATGCACTATTATGTGCAGGAGGATAAAGTGACAGATTGACATGGAGACAGCAGGACTGCATGAGAAATTAGTTCACGCTAAGAACCCTTAGGCACAGGCTGGATGAATATCAGAGGGCAAATTCTTAAGACAGTTGTTATGAGACTGTTTTAGGGTTGCTTACATGTCAGTTTTGAACACAGAAGAATTACAGGCAATGCTGAGTGACTTTAAGTGGTTGTGAAGGCCTGCTGTGAGCTCCAGGGAAGGAACTGCAAGCATACTTCACTACCCTTTGTTCCCCTAAGGAGCCTACAAAACCTTGTGAAATCTTCCTGCATTGTAAGGGACAGGACTGGGAGCTTGTTCTGCTGTCTTTTCCTTTTTTTTTTTTTTTCTGCACAAGAAAAGCAAAGGATTCCTGAGCCATAAATTTGGCACTTCCTTCTGTATTTAGGCTGATTCAACTTAATTTTATTTCTCATTCTATCCCCTGTCCTAGTTCATTTTGGTAACTATGTTGGTTGGTCATAGGGCGTTAGTAGAGCTTGTTAAGTCTGCTCTTGAGGTCTATCAGAAATATCAGTGGGCAATACTTGAAGCCCAGAAGATATTTTGAATTATTTCCTCTGTATATTAATAATACAGTGAAGAAAATCTCTGTGCCAACTTCAGTTGTCATGTAGAAGGCAGAAGGTTTTTTGGAACCCTCCACTTGCAGATTTTGGTTGCTTTGTAAGGAAATATTTATGTTTTCATATTGTTTCATTCATCTGTGAGAGTTCCAATTATTTAGAGTGTTGTTATGGAGGGAAATGTGATTCTGCTGAAATAGAATAGAATAGAATAGAATAGAATAGAATAGAATAGAATAGAATAGAATAGAATAGAATATTTCAGTTGGCAGGGACCTACAGCAATCATCTAGTCCAATAACCCAGCCATTCAGTGCTGACCAGAAGCTAAAGCATGTTATTAAATGCATTGTTCAAATGCCTATTAAAAATTGACAGGCTTGGGAAAACCAAAAAAGATTCTGTAAAGCTTTTTTTTCAATTGTTTCCATATTATTTTTATTCAGAAGTTGTTAAAGCTTTCCATGGCCACAAACACTGCAGCTCATGAAAAGCTTACAAAAAAACCCTATTTCATTCATGAAATTTCATGAAACACCTCATTTTTTTCTTTACATTATTGTTAGCCATGAAGATGAGAAATGGAAATGTTTTTGTAATAAGAAACTACTGTATTATAAATTCCTTTTCTGCCTAATAGAAAGTAAAAATGCAAATATCAAAATTTAAATACAAAGTACTTGCTAAATGGAAATTAAAAATAATGGTCCCAATGGTTTTTAGGTGTTGGGGTTTTTTCCACAACCCTGCAATGGAAGCTACATGGCAAGTGCTGTGAACTTGCAGTTCTGCTGTGTATGTGCTGTCGCAGAGTTGTTGTGCTAGGGGGGTGGTAGCCTGAGCAGCATTGCAGGGAAGGAGTAGGTAGGTGTGGAAGGGCAGGAGGATGCTGAACATTGTCAAATTCTAATAGGGAGGTTTTCCATTGTCCCTGACGTAAGCTCTTCCTGGAAAAGTTTAATTGATAATTTAAGGTTATTAAACCCAAACTTGCTAA
Source organism: Climacteris rufus (assembly GCA_013398175.1). Taxonomy (NCBI): domain Eukaryota; kingdom Metazoa; phylum Chordata; class Aves; order Passeriformes; family Climacteridae; genus Climacteris; species Climacteris rufus. The sequence goes on from VZRZ01004834.1 coordinate 539,578, forward strand.
AGGGAATAAGAATATGTATTTTCATTTCAGTGGGGCTGGCATTATGCTGAATCAAGGCATTTTTATGAGGACTAGAGTAGCATGGGGTTTATTTTATCTTCAGTCCGTAACCATAAAAATGGTTAATTTTGGTGGAAGGCATTTGAGAGTCTGTATTTACCATCTATTATGGCCCAGCTATTAGACAAAAAGCTAATAATACCTCCAGTAAAGCTTAATTCATAGGCTTCATACTAGTGGAATGGCATGAATAAAAAGTTAACTATAGGCAAACCATTGGCACCAGTGCATTTATTTGATGTATTCAGTGTCCTGGCTGATATGTGCTTAAGCCTTTTACTGAATTCTGAATTTACGTTAGAATGGATTTAAACTCCTTGTTCTTGATTTTAGGACCATATTTTATAATCTATATGTTAAACAGTTTAAGATTCAGTAACTACTAAATAACAGTTTCATTCACAACGTTAATTTGCAATAATTTGTAAGGGGCTTCAATGTTACATTTCCCAGATAAAGTATGAATTGCTCTTTCTCTTTTTTGTAATCAGTGGTTCAAATGACTTAATGAAGTAGTATTTTGAAAAGACAGGATAAGGTGGGACAGATGCCTAAATCTTCAAATTTACATTGTCAATAGGTTAAAAAGAAAATTACCATCTAAAATTAATATACAGCAGATGAAATTCCTCTTGCAAAAATTATAAGAATTATTAAACCAACCTGCCAGCAATTATACTGACACTTTGAATACTTGGTTCAATAAAAGATTTTGACCTGTGTGCTTTCTAGTTTGTTCCATTTTGGAAGTTAATGGAAGATGTTTTAAATATGTGTAATCTGACTCCTTTGCAGAAGTTATATATTCCAAGCTGTAGTTTGACATTACATATTTAATTGACACGCTTTCATTCCTCCATCCTTCCTGAAAATATTGATTGACAAAGATAAAGCCAAGTAATTAATTCTGCTTTGAATTTCTTCTGACTTCTCTACCATCATTTAAATTTACATTTGTAAGGAAATGAAAAATATTACTTATACATTATTTTAATTTTCAATTGGTTTAAGTCTGCTAGTAGATAGAGGCTTGAAACCTGGCTTGAAATAGCTTGGGGAGATAGAATAGATGATCTGATCTGGAAAGCTTCATATCTCATCTTAAAGATCAAGCTTTCATATTTAAGGTCTGTCAGGTATTACAAAAAACTCTTCTCTTTTCAGTAGCTAAGACAACTAGAGAAAGCACTGAAATCTGATCCTTCCCTTATTTTTATTCTTTCTCTACTCTCATCCTTCAGGCAGGTCTCAATCCTGGCCTGTTCCCTTTCCCCATGCCCTGGGTCTTCCCTGAAGCTTGGATGTCTATACTTGAGAAAAGGGTCTCTAGATCCTGGAAGATGATTTGGAATTGAGATATTAGGAGATTCTGGAACAGGTGGATGTGGCTTGAGAAGACAGAGAGAGAGAGAGAGAGAGAGAGAGAGAGAGAGAGAGAGAGAGAGAGAGAGAGAGAGAAACACCCAACTCTCTTTTATCTGTGT
>VZRZ01004834.1:541129-696228 GCA_013398175.1 Climacteris rufus
AGAGAGAGAGATAAACCCCCCTGTCTTTTATATCTGTGGTCTGTTGAAGCTTCTTAATTTCTCTTTTCTACCAGATGTATCCTGTGACTACAACAATACATAATTTTAGCAACACAGCTGGGAAGTCTAGAGCGCACTGTGACAACAGCTGACTATTTTCATCCTCAAAGATGCAAATCTCTCCTCCAGAATACAGAATATAATATTCTAAAAATATGTTAAAGCAGATGTACTTAGCTGTGAATATAAACATAAATAAAAAGCAACCTCAGTTGTAATTAATTGGATTCATTCATAAGAATGAATTAGATGATGAATGACATCTATTCAAATCATAGTTGATTCAGCCTTTTTACATCTTTCATGATACAAACCTTTCCAAGCATGCATGTGATAAGCATCAGCAAATTGTTCAGTTGCTCTCATCTTCCCATTCCACAATCTTCTCTCTGACAGAGCCTGAATAACACTATTGGCATCTCTGCACAGCAGCCACAGACCCCCTGCCAGAGCAATGTCAGGGTTACCAAAGGACAGAATTGCACTGCTTTGCACTCCCTTTGAGGTATTTTGCCTTTCAGATCCCAGCCAAAACCCAGCCAGCTAGTAGGGCTGTCTTGCTTAGTGTTTGGTCACAAATATTGTCCTCATTTCATGACATCGTTTTGAATCGATGGCTAAGGAGAATGGAGACTAATCCTTCTTGCTCACCAGCATGTATATCACTACACCAGTAGAAGGTTTTCCTGAAAATGGCAGCAGGGACAGCAGGGACATCCATCAATCACAGGTGGAATGGATGCTTTCTTTGGAGAAAAAGAGAGATTAGGCCTTGGTAATACTATAATGAAGAAAATAATCAGAGGAGGTTGAAACCTTTTCCTTCAATCTTGCCCTCATCTTTTAGGTTTGCTTGAGTGCTAATTGTCATCACTTGCCTGTGATTTTTTGTTTTAGAGAAAGACTTTTCTTCTTATTTCTTAAATTCAAAGATACTTGTGCCCCACTGGGTTGTAGAATGGCTATTTATAAGATTTTTTAAGAAATTGAGGTAATTTGAGAATTGCATGACTTCCCCTGAACTGATTTTAATTTTCTATTTGTGAGGAAAGCACCAAACTTTACTGCAATTAAATAACCATAATTAACATTTCTTTACTGAAATTGTATAATGTATTAGCAGGCTATATTATTTTATAAGAAATAGCACATATCACACTTACACCATCTTTTAACTGAATAATTTTTAAACTGAGAAATTTTTATCCCCAAAGAAATAGTCTACAGTCTAACTTATAAGTTCATACACCCACATCTTAATTGCTGCAGTAATTTCTGATTTCTCATAAAATGCAAAGAAGAAATACAAAGAAGAAAATACGTATACAAAAAATACAGCAGGAACAATCAGAAATATGAAATTATTTGCATGTGTAAAGGAACCAAACAATGACATTTCAGCTCAAAAAAAAAACAAACCCAAAAACAAAGAGATGTCTATAGGAGAATACAAAATGCTGGCTCATGTTTCTCAGAATGCAAAAGCTTAGAGGGCATTGTCTGAAATAATGTAATAGAAATAAAATATAGAGAAGTTGATTTCACACAATGCATAAAAAACCTGCAGAATTTACTGATATAGCATATTACAGAGGCCAGGAGAATACTGTGACTCAAAAAGAAATTATATGAATTTGTGGAGAATGAGTTGATTACTTATTGTAAACAGGATGGCTGAGGAGAAGTCTCAGATCTTGTAAAAACACATTCTTTCTGTTAAAGAAGGACCTTCCACTATCTCCTGGTGGGTAGGTAAGCAAACACTTAACAGTCTGAAAAATGACAGCAGTTCTTATAATTAAAATAATTTCTAAAATATCTTTAAATTGAAACCTTTTTATTTTTGTCAAAACCCTCTTAGTACATGTTCTCTCAGTTTTCTTTTGGGAAAGGAAGATACAGATACTTCTGTGCTAGTCACCCAGACGGAGCATTAAGACTGCTTTGTCCTAGGCTTCTTCAGGCTTACTCCCAGTTTTTACTGGTATCTGTGTGTATGTTTTTCAGAAGAAATTGTCCTGAGGCAGGAAAAAAAATCTTGCATGTGATTGAAGGTGTGGTGAAAAATAAAAGTTTCTGCCTTCTAGTTATGCATTTTTAGATGGCCAGAAAATTAAAACAGACCATTCATCTTGCTGAAGAACAGGGTTTTTTCACCTTTAAAACAAGTAAATTAATAATTATCAGTCACATGCCAGTGCTTAACCCTGGTATCAGAAATCAACTGTTGTTTAAAAGATGCCACAGAAGACTGAAGTAAAATTAACCTAAACAAAAACTGACATATGTACTTGTCCTATGTGACCTACATTTTGGCTCTAATTGTGGAAGTGGAATCTGCTTTTGCCAACTCAGCTCTAGCTATTTTGGTGTACTCTTGCAGACCAATTAATAGTTTGCCTGTGGTCCATGGTACACTACATGTGTGAAGCTACCTTTTCTCCTCATAATCTTTACTAAGAATTCAAAGAAAGTACTAGATGCATTTAATATTATTACTATTATTAATTTTTCTGTTATTCAAAGACTTTGGGGAGGGATGGTACCTTGTATATGAAAACTTGGAAGAAGAACAGTGTGATGCCAGTTTCTATATAGAATGAACACAGCTATCTGTATATATGGAATGAATATAGATATGAAGTGTAAAAAATATTTCATAAAAACAGTGCTGTGGAGATGTATGTCAGCATTTGATTTTATGTTACATTAAAGATTTAGCTGAAAATGCATTCATTCGTAAGTGTACATACATGTACACTTAAACATTTGCAATAATATAATATGAATAATTACATTTATATGTTGGTATTAATGCTTCATTGTCTAGTATGAAATTCATGCATTTATTTAGGAATTATTGGCAGAAGAAGAAAAATTATACATTTCTTTTTTTTTTTTCCCCCAGGATCCAAAAGAATCAGTGACAGTGAAGTCTCTGATTATGACTGTGATGATGGAATTGGTGTTGTTTCAGGTACTAATGTCTAAATTTACTTGTCTATGTTCAGTAGAAATATTTCTTATTTATAATTTATTATGAATTTTACAGTATTTTTCTGGTGAAAAATAAGTGGAACCTAAATGTATATTTTTCCAAGAGACACAAAATGAATGTTTTGTGTAATGCAAATTTTATCTCAAAAATTACTAATGGGGAAAAAACAAACAGTGTGCGAATGTCCTTGTTGCTTTTATAAAATGCTAAAAATAGCATAAAGGTAGTGTTTTCATTAAATGTCAAGAAGTGTTAATTTAATTTGTTTTGACAGACATTTGGGGTTGATATATTCTTTAAAATGTCACGATGGAATAACACTGCCAAAGGTCTGAAACACGAATGTTTAAGGCAGGACAGGAGATATCTTAACAGATAATCTGTTTCACTAAGTATTGGATTTGGGACTATTTGAGATAAAAGTTGTCATGTGAAAGAGTATGCCTCCTCTTCTTCCAAGAGAAAAGATAATACTGTAATCAAAGCTGAAAACAATAAAATCAGAACCATATGCTTGTATGACTACAATGGAGAACATATTTAGGATCATAGCATCAGAATTATTTAGGTTGGATCATTGAGTCCAACTGCTGGAACCGCAAAGTCCACCATTAAACCTTGTCCCCAAGTCCCACAACAACACATCTTTTAAATACCTGCAGGAATGATGACTCCACCCCTTCCCTGGGCAGCCTGTTCCACTGGTTGCCAACTCTTTCAGGAAGACATTTTTCCCAGTATCCAAACCAAGGAGGCAGCTGTGCTGCCTTTAACCAGTACTGACGGCTACTGGTATCAGCGAAGAGTGGGCCACACATCTCAGTGTATTTTCTGTTACCCTGCTGCTGTTCTGAGATTTTTAACACACACACACACACACACATACACATACACACACAAACACAGAGTATTCTGTGTTAGACAGTTTCTGGTTCTCTTGGGTGAGGTCCAGCTCAGGTGTTTTAAGAGTGGGTTTTGTGCCTTACTCAGTAAAGGCTGAGCAGTATAATCTGTCTGGTCTACACAGCAGCTGTAAGACTGTGATCCGCTCAGGTCAGGCAAAATGTGTTCCTGCCACACAGCCACCCAGCAGCAGGTGGGGGGTAGTACATGCTGCTGGAGGCTAAGGCAAGATCTAGGAAAGAGCAATCAGAGGAATACACCTTGGCTTGGAAATAGAGGGAAAAAAGTAGGTAAGATAGGCAATCCTGGATATTGTGGTGTGAAGCCAAGTATTGATAAATCCAAACATTTAGTGAACTACCTAATTATATGAATTTTCCTAGTCCTGTTTTGAAAACGGTTACCAGTCTGAGCTCAGATGCATTTCTGTTTTGTCTACATAGTCATCCTTTTATTTCCAGGTATTTAATGGTTATCTCATAGGCTCTGCTTAATTTTTGGCCCTGGTAAATGACTATTCCATGTTATGGGTCTTGCACTTGCTGGGATAAGGGGATTACTTTTTTTTTAATTAAGCACCATGTAAATTTTATGAATAAGCCCTTTTTATAAGCGACATAATATTTTACAGACTTTGTGATATAAACAGGGCAAGTCATATTTGTGCCAAGGTTCCAGAAGTTTTGCCAAATATAAAAAGAACACTGAGGCTGCAAAACCTCTAAAGTTTCTGTGTTCCTTAAAACATTTATCTTCAAACAGTAACAGGCTCAGTTTTCAGATTATTACCTTAATTAGAAAGCTATTTAGAAAACTTACAACATTTTTATATTCCCACTGTTTGCTTTACTACAGTCAGAAGACAGGTAGGATATGTAGCCAGAGTGGTGTGGACTGCTGGAACCAAAGAGGCAGTCATTCTCAGAAGTCCTTTGTTCCTATTTGCTGTACTTTTAGTCTTTGAGTACCTTTATGTCTGTGCTTAGTAGTCTCTAAGGCATTCAGATTGCCTGTCCTCCTAAAAATAAGGGCTTTCATATTGCTGTTGGTCAGTTAAATTAAAAATGTATCAATCTAACTTTGGAGCTTAAAAATAAAGGTAGGACAGAAGGGAGTGTGATGGATGTATTTCTAGAGTGCCCAGTGTGGCATCATTTTGAAAGTGACATTTTTTTCCTGTCCGGGAGAAAGGTACTGAGTTTTGCAAAAGTTTTACCAGGTTAAACATCAGTGGGATTCTTATGAAACACCTAGATTTACAACTTTATGGTTCGATGAACTCATCTTTTGACAACTTGTGAAATTATGGTCTTTACAGTTCAATGAATGAGTGTACTTCCCTTACCTGAGTTTCTGATGTACCTTTAGTACTTTAGGATCTTTAAGCTTTTTAATGTTTTTCTGACAATTCTGCACCTTAGTTGCATTGGAATTCAGCCTGGCTGTGTGGGTAGGAAAATGTAATGATTTTTCAGTTTTGAATTATTAATTTATTGCCTTTATTTTTTTGTGTTGCTGTCACTATCTTTGTAAGTCTTCTGGTTTGGTCTTGTCTTATCATCCACTCATCTTATCAGACCTCTCTCATTTAAAATTCTTCAATTCATTTGTAGACTCATCACAATCTTGGTTTAAATGTATGCACTCTTTGCATAAAGCCGTTTGTCTCTCTTTGTTTTCTTTCTTTCTTATTTATCCCAGTTCTTTCAATTTGTATTTTCAGGTTTATTTAACATGACACTTTGCTGTTTTTCCATCTGCTGTATAAATACTGTATTACATGGAGTATGTTTGCTAACATCTGTCGAGTACTCTCAGTGATCCTTTCCATAAAATTGATGCATATTCCAGGTGTCACACCTGTGGACTAAACTCCAGATGCATTTAAGATGAACAAAAATTATCTTTTGGCTCCTCTTCAATTTACTTTTCTTTATAGTTGTTGACTAGATGTCCTTTAAAGTTCCCTTCCAACCCAAACCTTTCTGTGATTTTATAATCTCTTGGAAAAATTATTCACAAAATATATCACTTCCTGTGGCTTGGATCTTAGCCTGCTTAGACAAATGTAATAAACTTCAATCTGTTGTTTCTGTCAACATGAAAGACTTTTAAGAAAATAGTGATAAACAGATTGAAAAACTTCAATATCTTTTTTTTCTGCCTACATGTGTATTCTCCACCAGCATTTGTCACAAAGGGTTATAACACATTGCATATTTAAAAAGCAATTTTTTGCAAGATTCTAAAATAGCTCTCTTCAAATGTAATATACATTCATCTTGGGACCAAAAACACTGGAATAGAATCTCTATTATATTTCATCTTTGCAGGCATTAAGCTTAGCACAGGACAGTGGGACGAGTAGCATTAGCAGTTCTGTTTTTGTCTTTAGATTTTTTATACATAGCCCTCAAACAATTTAGAGCATTCATTTTGCTGTCCTGAACAATAAACTTTGGCCCTCAAAGTCATCTGTTACCAGCAGTTCTGTGTGGGAGCACATCAGCATTTACACATGCCCTTTAGAATGCTCTTACGTGCTTGTTGATAAAAACAGTTCAGTATTTTTATATGGATTTTCTAAAAATTCCAGAAAAGTTTACAGAACATCATTTAAATTATAACAATAAATACAATTCAGTGAAAGGCAGGTTGGTTCTTTGGGTGGGTTTTTTTTTTTTCTTTCTAGTGTCCAGAGTTGAGCCGGTGTTACAGTTAACAAATTCAATGAATATGGACTAAAATTTCCAAATAGTTTTCTTCCCAGATACTTGATAGTGTATGTTGAACCTGCTGTAACCTAGGGAGTACAAACAGCCTACTGAGTCTGACTTTATGAAAAGAGACATGTATTGTCAAGACCATTTAATCATAAAATTCTCACCTATTGTTTTCATAAGATTGAAATATTAAGTAAGATATTAATGTTTAAAATTCTGTTCTACACCAATATCTCATCTGCATTACAATGTATTATGAAACACTTGTAATCTGAGATATGTTTCAACAGATGAGTCATAGAAGAATGTAAGGCAGTGAATTCTGCATAGACTGCATTACAAGTCTCTATGGAGAAGAGCTTTTCCAAGTAAAAGAATGCAGTCTCCAGCGTTGAGAAGAAAAACATTTATAGTGATAAATTTTTATCATTATGCAGAAGATAGCTGTATGTTTCAGGAGCAAATAAGAATACAAAGGAGGTATTTATTCAGAGGATAGTTAGAGCCAAGTAAATTATGACAAAAATAGTAACAATCAGAACATAAATTATTACTGGTAGTGTACTGATAATAAACATTTGCAAAAATGTTTCTGTGTTGAAGAAGAATGAAAAGAAATTATCCATTTTTGCTTCACTTCTTAAAACACCTGAACACCTTTGTTCAAAAGATTTATTTCACTTTCATTTTGCAGCCTTTGCTGCAGAGGAAATAAGTATTTTTCTCTATTTGCTGATAATGTGAGCTGAATTTTTATACCTTAATCCTGTTGATGATTGCTTCTCAAAGCAGATGCAGAACACTCACTTTGGTTACAGCTTGAAATCAACTGCCTGCAGAAAGGCATTTTACTGCATTAGCACATAGAGTGGATTACTTCTATCCCTACTAAAATATGGATTTTGTTGTACATCACCAGCTTCCCCTAAATGGGAGCCGGTAGAGACCCAAAAGCTAGGCAACTTCAGACAGAAACACTGACAAGATTTTTCTTTCATTGTGTGTTAATATCCAATGCCCTACTTTAAAATCTGTTCTTTCTGGGCTCTCCCTTGAGTTAAAAACATTAGTCTATGTATCACAAAAATCCTCTCCCCCATGAAACTGGAAGTGAAAGTCAAGCCATGTTAAAATATGTTATGTTTACCCCCTAGGTTAATGGATCTTTAACCATTTTGCTTTCTTTTAAACAAATAATGTATATATTATTTACAGCTTTATGCCTAAAGTTCTTTACACAGTATTATAACTCTCCAAGTTTTTTCTTACGTTTTACTTTCTTAATGTATACTTTTCATTTTTACATGTTTGTCCTCATTTAAATTTTTAATGTAATACTTGTACTATTAAGAAAAATAAAGAAATTCTTCAGTATCACTTCCTCAGTTGACAAATCATCTTTCTCTTCGAACATTCAAAACCTCTCAATGTTTTTTTTTAAACTAGTCAAAACTAGTTTAAAACTATTTTTAAGTATAAGCTCTATCACTCCACTTTCAAAGTAAAGGTGTAATTTGATTCACATTTTATTTTAAGATTATTATAATTATCAATAGAATTCTCTTCAAGGAAAGTTAAGCAAATATGAGCTCAGTGTTTTAGTTTATGTTTTACAACAGTCCTAATATCTGTGGAGTGACAAGGTCATTCATAGGCAAGGGAATTTACAATGAATTTGCATTCCTATCAGAGATGCACTTGGTGGATACTTCTCACATAAGGGAAAGACTCATTGGGGTGAGTTACAGTTTTGATGAAGAGCACCTCTAGAAAGGAAATGCTGCAAGAAAAGACTGATAAATTCTGGTCAACAGTGTGCAGAGGAGGCTAATTTGGGGGACTTTCTGGACAGGTTAAAATACATATGAATAAGTGCTTAACTGAGAAGAAACATCTGTATAGTACCTGTAGTGGTTTGTTGTTTTTTTCCCCAAGCTTTGCACGTCATGCTGGGTATAGGAATAGCACTGAAAACCCAGCAAGCTGTAGTTTATTACTGTGTGGGAATGCTCTTCCGTAAGAAAAGAATTGTCTCAAGTGTAATGGGCCCATAAATACCATTAGTGCTGTAGAGCTAAATATACCTCTGAGGAACTGAGTTGCTATGCAGCAAGTAACCAGTTCCTACTGTAATGTTTACTGGTTCTTTTCACTGTACATTCATTCTTCCCATATTTGTAGAATAATATTTGATGAAAAAGAATTCCCCAACGCAATGCATAATGCATCTTCAACTTACAGAGTATTCAGATATTAAAAATTCAATTTATTTATTCAGTGACTGTCAGCAATTTTTTAGAGGACATCCAAATTCTTCATTTAGATGTTCAAATCACCCCAGAAGCTGAGCACTTTTGTATAAAATAACTGAATTCTCTCCAAGGTGCCCATGTGTGAAATCTTGGTATGTTAAGCTTTTCTGGCAATTTGATTATATAATTGTTTTTAATTAGTGCTTGTTCTAAGCCCAACCACTGTGAGTGTTAAAGTGTTGAATATCTGAAAGCTTGACGCCTCAGTCAAGTACAGATGTTAAAGTGGAGAAAATGCCACTTAGCATCAGTGTCACAAACAGGTCAATTATGTTGCCTGTGATGAACAGCCATTCTAGTGTTGCCTTTCTAGAACAATTTTCATACAAAGAGTTTCTCTGAAGTAAATCAAGCAGCAAGGCCTCTAAATTAAAATCTTCATTAGTACACTTCAGTTAATTTTTTTTAGGGCGATTTTAGGGCTGCTGATGTGAACCTGATATTTGGAAGCTTGTGCTTTTCTGCAGTTTTGTTCCTGAAAGCTGCAGAATTTAACAGCAATTCATTGATATCAGTATTTACTGAACATGTACCCTCCACAGCATAGTATTAGCATAGTACAGGTATACTGTGTGGATTAATACTTTAAGACAAATATGTTAATAATCTCTCTTAAAACAGATATAACTAAAACTTCAGGTCTGAAGAAGCTATATTTAATGTGCCTTGTAAAATCCCTCTTTTCATGTGTATCAGTTTTTAATGAAACCTTCACATGAAAGAAAAAGATTGTGGCATTGTGGCTTTGTTATGTGTCTATCTTTTAGGTGTCTGCAGTTCACTGTTGTTTATCGCTGATTATCTCTGTACTGATTATCAGGTTTTGTGTACTCTCTATGTTGATTTAAGAGGCTTGCCATAGTTACAGAGCCTTTGATTCTATGGTAATGACTCAATATTTGTAGCTGCAAGCAGGATAATGTTTATCCTATTTTTACTACTGCTATAAATATCTGCTTTGCTCAATAGTAACTCATTGGTCAAGCTGCACTTATGACCTGTTTTTGCTGTCTATAATTTCTTTCTGAAAGAAAATATTTTTCCTTACTTTCTCTAAACTTATTTCCAGGACATGCAATATTTTTGAAACTGGAAGTCAAATCATACCTACAATACAGGCAGTTAAATCAGAGATACATTAACTCTACAAAACTGAAGAATAATTTTGGAATTATATTAGTGGGTTGCCTTACTGAAACAGCTACTTTTCAATGGGTGACCTGTTGGCAAAAAATACGTTTATAAATATAATTTTTGTTTTGTGTAAATGAGTGTCATAGTTTATTTTCTGGCAGCAAAGCATAGACGATATTAATCTGTTTCTTTGATCACAGATTAACAGGTCTAGTTTTGTTCAAAAAATGTAGCAAAAATATAACAAAATTTAGCAAAATTGCTAGGAATGCAATGCAGATTGTTTCTGCCTCTGATATTGTCATAAGGATGCAGTGCCAGTGTTAATTACCCGAAAGCACTGCATGTCTGCTTCCAGATTAATATAAAACACTTATTTGACCTGGATTAGGCTTGACAATTAATTACATAGTCATATATTTTGATTTGTTGCAACAATACTGTGCCAGTGGTCAACTACAATAACAAATTAGTGCTGGAGGAGGCATTTTGTTTCAAAGTAAAGAATTTATTTCTATATACAGATTTAACAAATTCAATAATTTTGATTTCCTTGTTCTCAATTCTAGGAATTTTTTAGACAAAACAGGTTTTTGTTTGTGTTTTGTTAATTGATTATCTTGCCCTATGTTATGTTTATTAATGTAGAATACCTTATGGTGTTGCTCATTCCCCTCATACTTTGATGACTGTACATACCAAATTTTATATAAACTGCTGATTTTTTTTCAAAGGATTTACCTATTTCTTCATATTGCTGCTCTTTGTTGTTTTCCATCTCCAAATACAAGTTCTCCCTGTGTATGCAGAATATAAAGAACCATCTGTGTCTTTTTTATATCAATAGATATGTATTATTAGGAAAATAAGACAGTATTTCTCTCTGTGTACTTGTACTGTAAATCACATTTTTTATTTCAATATCTAGAGGTTCATAATAATTTGCTACTCATTTATGTGTGGTGGATTGACCCTGACTAGATGCCAAGTGGCCACAGAAACTGCTCCATCTCTCCCCTAATGAGTTGGACATGGGAGAGAAAGTATAACTGAAGACTTGTGGGTCAAGACAAGGACAGGGAGAGATCACTCACCAGTTACCGTCATGGGCAAAACACAACTCAGGGAATTTATTTTATTACCAATAAAGCCAGAGTACGATAATGAGAAAATAACCCCTCTAAATTTTAAAACACTTTCCCCCCACCCCTTCCTTCTCTCTTGCTCAACTTCACTCCCAGTTCTCTACCTCCCCCCTCTCAGTTGCACAGGAAGATGGGAATGGGGGTTGCAGTCAGTTCATCACACATTGTTTCTGCCACTCCTTCCATGTCAAGGGGAGGACCCCTCACTCTATTCCCCTGCTCCAGCGTGGGGTCCCTCTCATGGGAGACAGTCCTTCATGAACTTCTCCAATATGAATTCATCCCACAGGCTGCAGTTCTTCACAAACTGCTCCAGCACGTGTACCTCCCATGGGGTTCAGTCCTTCAGGAAAAAACTGCTCCAGCATGGGTGAAAGATTCTGCCAGCAAAGCTGCTCCAGCATGGGCTTCTCTCTCCACAGATCCTGCCAGGAGTCTGCTGCAGTGTGGGCTCTCCACTTCTGTTACTTTAGCTCTTTTACTTTTGGTTAAAGAATTGCAGAGTCTATTGATTTCCAGACTGACTGGCAAAAAAAAGTATTTATCTCCTATACTTTACTAGTGAGTGGATAACAGTCTGTTTCAAATACAGATAAAATTCCCTCTCTCTCCTTTGGTGATTTCAGAACTATGGTGCACTGGTCCCTATATGTTTTGTCAGTGCCTATGCTAATAAATGTACTTCAGATACAGAATAAAAGTCTATAGTTCATTACCGACTCTCAGCTGAGGATACACATAACATGATTTTATTGCTGTGTGGTGAGGAGAGACCATGTGATCCTCAACACCATTATATTAGTGTAAAGTAATGATGTGCTGGGTTTTTTTCCCACTTTATGTACACATACTGGACACACACAAAGCAGTTAACACCCAAACATATGAGGAAGAAGTTATTTATGAATTAGGGTGGTTCATATATATCCTTGGCCATAAGGCCATACACTAAATATGAATACTCAGTTTAAAGTATTGAACATACTTGGAACCATAAAATGGACTGAATCAATAAGTTTTTGCTTAGGTCCTTACTGAACATTTTCCAGGAGGAAAAATAAGAAAAATCATGAATGGAAGATTATTGTACTCTTGGAAGATTCTCATGGAAAAAGTATAACATTTTCATGAGCCAGAATTTTTCCAGTGCTGGGTGGATCTCTGCAAGTATTTTTTACTTAGTTGCCGTCATCAGAACAAAGAAGTCAATTATATCAGTTGTCATAGCTGCCAGGAACTCTCTGAAGATCTTTCTGCTAAGCATTATAATCAGGTCAACAACTGCAAATCTTAAATTTCTTATCATTTTAATTTCTTCCTCACAAAATTTGTGGAAACTTATTTGAAATTTCTGTATATCTGGCATCTTTTTCTCACAGAGAGTATTGCACCCTGGGACAGTGAATTCAACTTTTTCAATTAGATGAAGACAATCTCTTTAATACATCCAACTTTTAAAGAAGATTTTTCTTAAAAGCCTATGTAAAATGTCCATGCCTTTTAAACCAGTGTAATTTGGAAGGCTTTTGCTTAGACCATTTGTGCCTTCTATTAGGTTTATTCAAGATTACGTCCAGGATGCTTGCTATTTGTGAAGGAATCATGTTTTTTAATTCAGAATTGTGAGTGAAATCTGATGTTATTGAGTCATATTTACTTTAATTGTTTCTAAAATAGAAATAGTTCTTGAACCCAATCTCATTATTGAACTCCATAGTAGCTTTCTACCCCAAATTTTTAAACTAAACTTTGGATTAATTTTTAATTATGGACATTTCTGTTTGAAATACATTATACACAACAGTTGTAATATAATTTTAATTAAAAATGCAATAATCAGCTTTTTTATTCTGAGGAAAAATCAGTTTAATTAGTTTTATTGTTAATGCTCAATATTAACCATAAATTGTAAATCCTTAGTTTGGTGTATGGTAATTAATTTCTATACTTTTGAAGCATAACTATAGCAACCATAATTGTACTTAATGAAGCATAACAACAGGAGTCAACTACACATATGCATGTTTTATTATAAAAACCTGAGAATACATGATAACATTCTTGATCAAATCCCATCTTTTGTTGTGTTTCTCACTACTACAGATATGGTAGGAAATTTAAAAGTGAAACTTCAGATTCACTGAATATTTGCATTTCTTTTTAGATTATCGACATAATGGGAGAGATCTTCAAAGTTCAACACTATCAGTGCCAGAACAAGTTATGTCATCTAATCATTGTTCTCGATCAGGGTCCCCTCACCGTGGAGATAGTATAGGACGGACTAGATCGTGGTCTCCCAGTGTCCCTCCCCCACAAAGGTAAACTGTTATTTAACTATGCAGTTATATAAATTTAAGTGGCATTGATCCTGTACTGATATTGGAAATAATCTCCATATTTTCAAAATGGCAATTGACCTTACAAAATTATGTAAAGTCAATAATGTTTTTTCTTACGTTATACTGATGTGTCTAATTTATAGCTAATTTTATCTTATTCATGGTTTATTATTACTATATTATTTATTGTTATTATTATTTGATTATATAATTGTATCTTACTTCTGCCTATTTATATCTAGTTTTTTATCCAAAGTCAGTACAGTCCAATCTAAGGAAAGCAAAATATCTCTCCATATTTTCATTTTCTAGAGCTATTTAGAGGTGCCTTTTTTATAGTATGTGATGGTTTGATATTTCCTTAGCATTCATATGACAGTGGATGCTTTCAACCCTTTTGTTTCTGTAGGATTAAGGTTCTGGGGAGCCACACTTGCTGCCTGTGGTAGCTTCCTCTCTACTATTTTTGTCATACTTCTAAAGCATCAAGAATAAACTGACAAACATACAATTTTATAGTGAAAGATGTCAACTCCAGATCTTGGAAGTCTCTGATAACTATTTATCTTGAGAAACAAAGACCAGGAAATTTCTTCCTAAAGCTAGTCCTTTTGGATAATTGAATACTCCTGCAGGATAAGCTTTCTTAAGAGGAAGCGGAAGGATAGATGTAAATGGGAATGAAGCCTGTTTTCCAGCACTTTTGTTGCTATGTATGGGTAGGTTTCGAGTGGATGTAATTCAGTTGGAATGCAAGTGGAAGTTATTTCTTTTGCCCACAATGTTCACAATTCTCCTTTAATACTGAAGATCTGGTGCAAATATTTCCTGGCAGGTACATGTTCCTCTCCCTTCCTTCTGCAGCCATCCTGATTATCTTGTGTTCTGCTTTCTTTTCTGTTATCTTTGCTTTTTTTGTTAACTTAAAATTCTCTTGACTTCCTACTTTCTTACTTATGCTTTTACTTTCCATTTCCTCTAACAGATGTAGACTATATGATATGCTTTTCCATTAGTGAGGTGTTAGGATCCCAAATTATACCCCATCATCTCATACAGCTAAGAGACAGAAACTGTGTGTTTGTAATTGAAATCTAAACCCATATAAAACCATACAGTCTGACTTGAAATGAGACATAAACAGTAGGCACAAAGGGGCCTATTCTGATTTTTGCTATACAGATTTCAGCCTAGATAATTGCCTGTGCTAAATCTCCAGGGATTATTTGTCTTGAACATAGATGTAAATGTGTTCAAAATCTCTTTGTGTGTGTGTGGTTTTTTTGTTTTTATATCTGCATGCATGCTGTGTGCATTTTGGGCAGAACTTTTGCCCAAACTGGTAATTAACACTTGTTTAACATAATTGAAAAACCTACTTTTCATTTTCATGTAGTTTTGCATTTCTTTACATGTTCAAAATTTCCCTTGCTTTTTAACTTTCCTAAAGCTAAATTTTTAAATATAGTTTTGAATTTATTGCAGCTGTTTCTTACAATGTTAGAATCAAATGAATTATTTATGTAATATTTCCCTGCCCACACAGCAAATAATTTCCTTGAGGAGTTGTTGAACTCAGAAAATTGGGTTATCAGAACTTGAGGATTTGTAGAAAAGAAGTATAAGCTATGGGTTAGAGAAATGTCTCTTTCAATTCTACTGAAAATGCAGATGTACTCAGGAAATCTATAAAAATTATCAATCACATTTGTACCCTCTTCAGGTGAGTTTGTTATATATGTGTTGCTATATAGATATCCTAACTGCAGTGAGCATGCTGCACACCCAGAGATTTCCCATTACTGACACCTCTGCTGGCAGGAGTTCTTGGGCCATAGAAGTTGCTGTTATATCTTAGAAGCCATTTTGGAGTCCTCAGTCTTTCTACTTAATTTTGTTAATAAACTCCACCAAAGGACAGCATAGTAGCTGACAAGAAATTGTTACTGCTCTTATAGTGTTTTCAGCTAAGATATTTAATGTATATCTGTAGATGAGAATGGAGATCTGATCTCTGTAGATCAGAATGGAGTTTAGACTATTGCAGTCACTGAACATCACCAGGTTTAGTTTTTTTTCAAGACTATGCATTTGAAAAAAGCAAGATGAAGGTGACTGTAGAAAGTAACTATGCTGAAATAGTGTGATAAATCCAGTAGGATACTCATTATTCTCTACCATTACCACCTGCAATTACAACTTTTCAACTGCTTACCTGTTATCCAGTTGCTTCCATACATGTTCTGTCAACTGCAAGAAAGTTTCAAAGGAGGGAAGACATATGTTGTAAAAGCAAATTGTCTTATAGAACAAGATTAATTGGAGAAAGTATGTACCTTTCTGTTAAACAGTAAATTTGTCTAATAAAGGTATCCTTAGCAGAGTGAAACAGAACTGAAATAGTAGTAACACTTTGAAGCAGAAGAAATACAGTTGTGTAAGATGTTAAAAGCAAGAAGTCAGAATCTGAAAAAATACAGAAATTTCAAGAAAATAATTATTTATTTCGAACAATAAGCCAACAACAAAATCTTATAGGACGTTATTTTAGCAGACACGATGGTACTGAGTTTTCCAGACTAAGTCTTATTGTGTGGGCAGGCAGCCCAGGTCTTTGGGAAGTTTTGGGAAGAAATGATAGCTTGAGAAAACTCAAATATTTAAGTCAAAGAAGAGATAAGTAAAATAAAATAGCTTTTTGAAGCATGAAAGAAAAGAAATACCCTGGAGAAAAGGGTCAGAAAGAAACTAGAGCTCAATAAGGAAGAATGAGATTTGGTTTTTGGGAAAAATAGAAAAGTTAAGAACACAGAGGAACCCTGTTAATGTCTATCCTACAGTGCAAATACCCATGAAAGTGTTCAATGGCAGGAAAAGTCTATATTGGATTTTCTATATTTTTTGTATAAATTGGTGGGGTTAAAAAACAGAAAAGATGTTGCAGGAAAGAGCTGTAGAGTAGAAGGTAGAAGCATTATACTTGTAGTATGACAAATATAAATCTTAATTGCGAGAGTAACCTTTATATTTGGTTTTATGAGTGCCAGAGTGGAGAAGTGCTTTATGACTAATGAGGTGGAGCTGAAGACAAAAGTTTATGTGTAGACGAAGTGACAAGAAAGGAAAGGGGAACTGAGTGATAGAAAACCAAAAAATCAGAAACTGAGGCTCACACTAGTGTAGATTGCTGTAAAGGACAGGAGACAGAAGAATTTCTTGATCTAAAACTTGGACTTGTGTGGAGGGAAGCATGCAATCTGTTATTTTCAAATCTATACAAAACAATTATGTTTTAATTATCTAAATGTCTTCTATCTTCCTGTTCTTGTGGATTTGTTTAACAGAGCAGAAAAAGTAAAGTTTGTGTGTGTCAGTAGGTATTGATAGGTAAACTGAATAAAGCCATTGGTAGGCAAAGCTTTGGTCTCAAATACAGGTCAATGGTGCTCTTTAACCAAGCCTGCACTATGCATACCACTTAAAACTAATTAAACAGTTCTGGGTTTTTTTGAAGATTTTCTGCTAGTCAGAATACAGAATAAGTTTTCCAGGGCAAAACAAGAAGATTTTTAAAATTTAGATGACAATGTGTTCATCAGGCTGCACTGTATTGTAACAGCCACAAGTCCCCATTGTGTCTTACTACAGTTTATATCTTTATAGTATAGCCAAAATTGAGATCTCATGAAAAATCGTTTACAGTGTATGTTTCAGTTAGAGAGCAATTTTTCCTTGAAGTCTGGAAAGACTAATGAAATTCTGTTTAAGATTAACATTTTTAATGAAAAAAAAAGTTTTCCTCTTATTTCCAGAAGAAACACATTGAAACAAAAAAAGAGAACTCTATCCCTATCACGGACTTGGCACCGTTTTCTAAATGAGAAATTTTTTTTTACTTTGAGATTTAAAATTATTTGAGTGTAAATGTATACAAAAGACTGGTCAGCTAGCAGATCTTGTTACCAACATGTTTGCTAATAATTGTCTGTACAAAGCAGTGAGAGGATGTCATCCAGGCATGCTCAAAACTCAGAATCTGATATCTTTTGTCCTTAGTCGGAATGTGGATCAGGGCCCACGAGGGACTCGATCTACACCT
Source organism: Climacteris rufus (assembly GCA_013398175.1). Lineage (NCBI taxonomy): Eukaryota > Metazoa > Chordata > Aves > Passeriformes > Climacteridae > Climacteris > Climacteris rufus. The sequence goes on from VZRZ01004834.1 coordinate 558,846, forward strand.
GCACATTACAACACCCTGAACCGAATGGACAGACACCGTGTTATAGATGACCACTACTCCCCAGACAGAGAGAGGTAAATATCTGGCTGCAATTAGAAACTCAACAACGTGAGTAACTTCAGCATGGTAGCTTGCTAATGTAAATTACATACCTAATCTCAGACATTAGCATTTCCCTACTCACTTATCCACTGGCTACATGACATACATTAAAAAATGTAAGTGCACATAAGGCTGACAAAACTGTACAGTGAGTGTATATTTGCCAGGAGCGAGTCTGAAAAAAATACACAATGGCAAAATATATAGTATAAAAGTAGAATAGTTTAGTGGTCCTTTTCTATAAAAATACTTTTGTGTTATATTAGTGAATTCTTTAAGTACTGAATATCTTTAAAAAAAATTTATCAGTAAACTTGGTTATTTTTGCTCCTGAATAAAGAGGCATAAAAGTGGATAATTTCAGCTCAGTATTAATGTAATTCTCCCATTGGATACAGTTCACAGATGTAACAAATGTATATTCTAGAACTGTGTTCTGTGTTTGTCTTTGCTCAGACTTCTGAGACACTTTGTAAAAAAGAAAAAAAAATTAGGGCAGCATGTATGAAATTGGGGTCTTTGTGTTTAGAGGCACATCTGACTGTGACTAATGTTTTGCTTAATGGAACTTCCCAAACGGTAAGCAGAGCTTTAGCAACCTCTATGAATTTTAATGATGTAAAAAAGAATTGCAGCAATAATTGAACAATGTAGTTAATTTTGCTGAATTAATTGTGGCAATAACTTTGTGACATTAAAAAAATTATATGCCTTTTCCACCTCATTTTCTTCAGGTCAGAAAATAAAAAAAAAAGCATTTTGTTACCTTGAATTTTTAAAATCTTCCAGCTTCATATTCACCAAGTTGAAAAATCTGCACTTTATAATGAGGCATGATTAGTAGCTATTGTCTCATTTCATAATTGCATATAGCAAGGAATAATACAGATATATTTTGAAATCTTGAGTGATATATGATTAGCATTTGAAGTTATTACTTTTACAGATAGTCATTGCATGTTATTCCTCAAGTGACATCAAAACACGTAATTGGGCTTCCTTACTGTAATACAAAGAATTTGAGAAATAGGTGGTTGTACTTATCAATATTGAACAGAAAAAGTGAATATTTCTTAAAAGACCAGTAATGTGATGGTCAATGATTATATGGAATGCAAGACAATATTCTTCAGGTTTCGGTTGTGTGTGTCATGTGGGTATGTACCCACATGTGGGTGTGCACTGTCATTGCTTCTTTGCTTCTTCAAATACCCAGTAAAGTAAAAGAAATGCATTGCTGAAAATTTGCTTATAGCTTTGTTATAAAATGTTTGCATCAGCTTGAATCTTAATAATTGCAGAGTTTCTTTAAGTTCTTTTTCTCCTTTTAAATCACTGTTTCATTGCACAATTATCTGCACTGCCCACCTGGTGCCTTCATGAGTCTGCAGAAGGATGATTATCTCCGACGGAGATGTTGGAGTAGGAAGGTGGCAAAGAAGAAGCTTGGAGCCAAATTAAAAAAAAAAAAAAAAAACAACTAACCAAAGACAACAAGAGTTATAGATACATTCCTCAGAATAAAATGCACCAAAAAAAAGAGCCCATGTTAAAAATAATGCAGTTCTGATAAAAGGCTTCAATGTTACACCTTTGGAGCAATCACTTAAAATGCAATATGGAGAGCACTGTGATAATGTGCTACTGATTTTTTCATTGAAAGTCATCTTATTTGAATATGTGTCAGCCCACAAATTCTGTGGTGTTGATTTCTGTTGTTTCACAACTAAAGTCTTCAAACTGTCAGTTATAATCAGTTGGAATATTTCTAGGATGCCATCTATCCCAGGGGATTAGCAGAAATTTCTATAGAATTGATGTAACAAAAAGTGTCCACACTGTTATTGGTGGAAAAGTTGTTGATGTTTATAAATAAAGAAAATCTGTTTTTTTTCTTTTAAAAACCCAAATGATTAAATACAACTATTCTATTAAAATTTTATATGAAATGTAGCAGGGGAAAATACTTTAGACATTTCAATGGCTTTTAACATTTTCTAAGAGTTAAGAGATTGACTTCACGTTTTATTTACATTGTTTGTTTGTGTGATTTGCCAGGTGTTTGTGAAGCAGCATGGAGAAACATTCTACCACAGAGAATATTAACTGTTGCTCTATTCAGATGAGAATATAAACTTTTAGAATTATACCACTGAACTCTGGAAAAAGTACCTAGTTGTAGTAGGTTCTTTCCATCATTGACATGAGTAAGATACTAGTAGGAAGTATAGCACACCTTTTCCCTGAACCCACATAATTTTGCCAGCTCCAGGCTCCTTTTCCTTTGAGCAATTCTGTACACAACCTCACATCTAATTTGATCCCAAGGACAACTTTTTATTTAATTCCTTCCCACAGTACTTTCCCTAAATTTCATATGGCAAATCTCTCTTTTCCCTTGTACCACTTTCAATGACTATTTTCCCTGTAAATTTCCAACTAATCAACCCAAAGAACCACCTGTTTCTTACTCTGCAGTCTGATTATGCTAATTTCCGTTTTATCACATTGGTAGTTTTTTAGAAAATTGTAAATTGAGAAGTTTGGGAGTATTTTGTTAAAGGCAAATTCATGCTGGTAAAAATTATTTTTTAACAATTTTATTAATTTTATACTTGTCATACATTTAATTTGCTATTTCAGTTTAAAAAATGTAAAGGAGTGTTACTAAAATTAGAGGATAATACTGTTGCTAATGATGTAATATATTACTTTAATTGCAATCAGAAAATACACTGGAGAAAGCTGACTATGGGAATAGATAAACAGTGATAAGATGAGGAAAATTTCTTGTGTCAACTGAGTTTCATTCATGCAAGCTCCAACAGAAAGAAATAGAAAGTCTCATTTTGCATTTAGAATTATTTATGGATATTCCAATAAACACAAGATTGTCAGGGTGTAATAATACTCCAGTACTTCAGCCTTTCCACAGAAATACTTGGGAGTCTACTGTCCACTCTGGTAGGGAAGCTGGAATCAAATTTTAGGACATGGTCACAGAGAATGATAATTTAAAGGAATATATTATCTTCTAAATGCCTCTTCTTTACTTTTGAATAAAATATCCCTAGCCATAGAGAACAGGGTAAATTTCCCTTGCATAGGAAAAACAGAAAGGTATTCCATGAGGCTTACGTGAGGGACTCTGTGTGTGAGTGTTTTCAAGTGTGCTTCTGAGACTCTTCTGGTGCGTTAAGCCTGTTCCTGGATACTAAGTACTTCTAATTAGGCAACCTAATCAGTCGCTGAATCACTGATTTCTGTTTTCTTACCCTAATGGTTCATTGAATTTCTATGAATGTATAAGAAAATGGACAAATAGGTGACCAAGATCAGGGAAAAAAAAGTCATTTTCTGTTCACTTTAAGAATGGAAAGTTGTCCTGTTTGCATATATATCTGGAAGCTTTTTGTTAGAACAGTGGAAATTGTTTTCCCCTGATACAGGAGTGTGGAAGGGGATGGGTGTGTGTGTACACAGTAACTATCTTGTTGCAAAACCTATAATGCTGCTTTATTAGACTAACTTCATTATTTTAATATAAGTAAAAGGAGTTGTTGCTGCAAATTTTCTGTCTATGCTATCTGTGACATAATAGGTCATGTTTCATAGATCTCTGAGGATGCAGGTTATTGTGTTTGTGTTGCCATACCATCATTTGACATTTGACATACTTCTGCCATACTTCTGACTACTACAACGTAGGAAGTAAGAAATTATAAGAGTGATAAGTGATAAAAGGCTAGAAGTCTAAATCAAGGTTGCAAAAAAATCCCAAACGTATGCTGGAGTTCTTTTGTCATATTAAAAATCTGACATATCTAAATTTTGTCTAGGTTTCCATGGTCTTCTGAGCACTTCCATTTATAGGTGCATAAGGGGTCATTATTTTCATTAATAACTTAAATGACAGTTTAGATGGAGATCTGGAACATTACTCGAGTTCTTCTGCACTTAGGCAATGCAAAACTTAATGTTTCTGCTATATTATGATACATTTACTTTGTGATTTTTAAGAGGTTTATATTGGGTATTAGCCAAATGAAAGTGGTGTATGTTTCAGTTTTGGACACTGAGAATTAGATAAGTCATAGGCATTTTTGGCGTTGCTAACATATTGATAAAAGGAGAAAGAATTTACTTTAACCTAAATACATAAAAATGTATATTAATATATTGAATTTAAAAAATGACTAGTGTGGTTTTGGCTGGATGCTCAGAATAAAGATGACATTTAACCATTTTACTCTGCATGTTGAAATACATAAAGCACAGGAAAATATGCTGCCTCAGACTGTGCATCCTTTGACCTACATGATGTCAGTCATTCTCTCTCATATAGAAGCAGCATGGACCTTTCCTTTCTTTTTGATTAACTATGCATATTTATGGAAAATATTATGTGCTTTGATAGAAACCATTCTCAGACACAGACACATGCTTACATGAATAATATCTGTATAATTATTATTGTTATATAGTTAGAGATTTTATGGAAATAAACAAACATTATTAGGTTTTATATTCTTGATTTATAATGAAAGCCTTGTACTCTGGTAAGTTACTGTGAGAATTCAGAGATAGAACTGTTCTTTTCTTCTTAATTGATTCAGACATAATCTCATTTTTCATGTTGCACTTTTAAGAATATAATGAGTTATTTTCTATTATCTGCAACTAACTGAAAGGAGGCTGTATCCAGGTGGATCTCATCCTCTTCTTTCAGGCAGCCAGTGACAGGACAAGAGCAAATGGCCTCAAGCTGTGCCAGGGGAGGTTCAGCTTGGCTATTAAGAAAAATTTCTTCACTGAAAGAGAGGAGATGCTATGCTTTGGAAAAGTCTCCCCAGGGAAATTGTGGAGTCACCATCCCTGAAAGTGTTCAAAAAATGAGTAGAAGTGTCACTTTACAATATAGTTTAGTGGACATAGTGGTATTTGGTCAAGGATTGGGTTTGCTGGTCTTTGATAGTGATTCTATGATTCTATTAAGAGTTAGATAGCATGGTTATCATGGGTTCTGAAAAATAAAGGAAAAGTATGAATAGCCAGTAATTCTACAGTATCAGGTCAAGTATAAGCTCAAGCTTACCTCACTCCTATATATAGATAAGCAAAGTTCTGGGTGATGAGCAAGCTTATTTTAAACTTGTTAAAATTATTACATACCAAATTGTATAAGTGGTTGTATCTAAATGCAAGCTTACTCTGATTCCGAAATCAGAGTAAGTGGTAAGAACACTGGAGTTCTGAGTTTCTAAAAGGATTAGAACAAAATTTGATACCAGAAGCTGGGTGATTACATGTAGTTTGGTGGAGATATGAAAAGTTGTTAGGACTGAAATGGTAAGCAGACCATCAACTTATGGTGTTTCATTCACTTACAAATAAGTGAAGTGAACAATCGGAGGTGTTCCTTCTTATGGACAGTAAGGAATCTACTTGCAAATAGCAATTGCATTTCCATGAAATTCATGTTCTGCAACACATCCTGTGCCTTAAGTCCTAGTTTTGTTTAAAGTCTGGCTTTTTAAAAAAATGGTTAAATATATTGTATTTATTGATGTCACATATTTTTCAAAGACTACCAGGAAAACTTGTCAACAATTCAATGGAAAGATAAAAGTGAAAGTGAATTGTTAAAATTAAAATGTCATCTACCATCTGGAAAGACTTAATTGCTTATTAATATTAGAGCAAGTGTTTTGAGGTGTTAATTCCAGGGTTGCCTCTGAATCATTTAAAGGAATATTCATGTGGGTGTAGCTGGGGACTATCACCGTGTAGTGGAGAGAATAAGCTGGTATGCAGTTGTTTGCCATCATCATACATTTAGCTGCTGTGGGGTAGACTGCAACATTTTTATTTGATTGTTCTTCCTGTGGATATTTTTAACTTTTTTTTTAATGTTTCTTGGCAGCACGCTGCCTGCCAGGCTGTTATGGATAGACTGCTTTTAAATGGCATCAGTTTAAAAACACTAGTAGTTTTTTGCAGCCTGCAATGTAAGCTCAGTGATCATTTTCATAATTGTTAGTCCTTATTCGAATTTTCAGTGTACCATGTCAAATTTGGCCCTGTTGAATTGTATACAGCTCCTCATTCTTGTAACAAACAGCAGAGTTTAAATTGCATAATCAGGGATGTAAGTTAGTTTTTTATAGTGGTGACTCTGCTTTTGCATTTATTTGATAAGAAGTGAAAAGTGAACACAAAGACCTCTGGTACTATATATAGTTAACCTAATGTGCTTATAAGGAATATTTACATGTGGGTGATGGTACATTTTATCCTCATGCAAAAGAGGCAAATATATTAAGTGTGGGTAATATACATACTGGTAACAATGTGTTTGATTCCTGGAAAATCATTAAGTATAAACAAATTAAGGTATGAGAAATAAAAATGGAGGGTAATCACGAGGTTTTCCATGTTTCTTGTTAAGTCAGTTTACACTTCCAATGTGGACTGCTCTGTTTAGACACTTCTTTGAAATATCCCAGCTTCAGGGAAGCTGTAGACTAGAGACTTTGCATTTCATAAATTCCTTGTTAAACTCCTCTCTTTTCCAAGCCTTTTTCTCTGTATTGTGCCCATTTATTTATATTAAAATTGAAATAACTTTCATTTGATAATTTGAAAATATCTAGTATATTTATTTATAAATAAATAGATTTAAAATATATTTTATATTTTATAAACAAATATATTTAAATATATAAATTTTGATGTTTTAAAATGCAAATAAAAATAAATAACTTAGTTTCATTATTTTGAAATGCATGTATTTGGGGTTTTTTGGCATGTTCTGTTACGGATACTTTATCTTTTCATTATTTATTTAAATAATGAAACACTTTCATCTAAATTCACCTTTTATCACAATCTGATCAGTATTAGGAGAACTTACACTTAGAGATGGGAAAGCTCTGGAGCTATGTGGGGACAGATTTCCTAATGGTGGCAGCCTTTCAGACAGGTTAGGTAAACCTCTTCAAAAGATATTGTTCATGCTAAAGTTATCACTACCTTCAAACAAGGGAATGGGCAATCTGACTTCTTGAGTTTCTTTCAGAAAGATACTTTTGCATCTTTTCTTCCTAACTGAAATACTGTAGAAAATCCCAAATTTTAGCTGTCTGCTTGATCCATAGTGTCCCACTGTCTTCTCAGAATAAATGTGTGAATCATCTAGATAATTTTATCTTTAGAACTGTATATCATATTATTTTGTTAATAAGTTCAGTGTTCTTAAAGAATGCTTTTGTAGCTCCCATATCCTCAGATTTTAATGTTTTCAGTTTTGTGATGTGTATAATTTCTTCTCCATCTTATTGTCTCATATCTGTATTTTTCTTTCTGCCATCAACTCAGTCATTATGTTACTTTACCTCGTTCCCGGTACACCCAGTCCACAGATCACCATTACAGGGATGTCAGGTATATGTTCCTCTGTGTGACTATGTGTGGATAATGCATGTACTTCTCTGTACCTACATGTCCACTCCTGCTTTTATTTGTCTGTGTATAGTGCTAGAAAACTTAGAAGTTGAGTTAGTATCAGCATCAGCTTTGTTAATACAGTGTGTACACAAAAACTGGGTAATTCTTCCTTTGCTTCACTTGAATATTTTCTCACTGCCAGTAGTCTATAATTGGTAGTCCACAAAGATGATGCTTTATTTACATCACTCTAATGTCTCCTAGAAAGTAAATAAAGAAAATATTTTAAATCAGCAAACACTAATACCTGCTAATACTGTGATTTTAATATACAAAAAATCATATATGTATGACTGTGTTAAAGGTTATGATAAAACTGGAGTGTGATACCTTTCTCATACTCTTGTAGCTCTTGTAGCTGCAAGCCAATATACTTTAATTTTTAAAAGTAGTTTTGCAAAATTCACCAAAGTGTTTCACCATGACTGTTCACAGTCATGTTCTGTTCCAGTGTTTTGTTCTGTTGCTGACATTGTTTGCTTTTCATGTTGTTTTGTCCTCGTTTCATCTTTTTGTTGCTTTTCATTGTGTTCACCCATTATGTTTTGGCAGCCAGGATCACACAATGTATCCTCTGTTTTGTGAAGATGCAATCAGATTACTGCGCTCCCGTAAGATGTGCCGTACCTATTCTGAGGGTGCTTACTATGACCTTGAGAGGTATCATTGATGTGGAGTATATCATTAGCTGACAGTGCCATATTCAATTTCCAAATTGAGAATGTGATCTATATTTTAAGAGATAAATACATACAGTGAATATGTTTTATAATACTCTGGGTATGTATGCATCTAAAACTGACTACTCAGGGCTTTGGGTAAATCCCAAGAGATGCTGGATAGCTTTACAGAAGCCAGTTTTAAATTAGGTTACATGGATATTATATATCTCTGTCTTTTAGAACCCTTATTTTTGTCGGAATTTTCCAGAGTGCTTATAGCATTTATTATTCTCTTTGAAATAATAAGGAAAAACCTATTTACTTTAAAGCACACCAAAAGAGTATCTCTCTGAAATCTTATGCTTTGCTTAACTGAAAAAGAGAGTGAAAAGTGAAAGTGTATGCTTATGTAAGATTATGTTATATATATTTATATACTGTATATTCTGTAGTTTGGGAATACTTGTATACATTCACAATAGTTGTGTGTGATTACAGACCATCATAGTTCCTATTTATACATGAAATATGTGGCAGAGAGAAGTTGAGCCCATAAGAATTTCTATGAAATAGTTTGTCACTTGAAATACAGTGTCTTTTAAGAGATGCTGGTGTAGTACTGTGATTAAGATATTTTCAGAAATATTGCAAACCAGGAAAATGTTTACTTAGTTGTGTGTGAATAGAAATAAGAATGTAAAACTGAAAACTGTGAGCCAATAAAAAGGCTGTGGTGACTTCAGATCAGGTATAATGTTTGATACAGGAATTGCTTTACAAGAGGGGCCACATAAAAATTTCCAAAGCAAGAAGTACTGTTGATATATTAATTTCATGACTGCCCTCTGCATGAGTCCCTCTGAGAAGTTCATTAAGGTTTGCTCTGAGTTCAGATCGTATGTCCCCATATTTTTAAATAAATGTAAAATTATTTTGGATGCAGAAGCAAAAAAAAGATCTGAAAAATTCTTCCAAAGAAATATTGCTTTTAAAAAAATCTCCAAAGCTATAGTATATTAGAAATTCTAACATTTAGAATTCAGTCAAACATTTGTTTTGAAATGATGCTGTTTTACATAAAACCTAATATTAGGAAAGTGTATATATAGTTCTGTCCACATGTAGAAACTTTGATAAGGAGAGGGATGAGGGATTTTTTGTTTGTTTTCTGAAAGTATGTGATGAAATGTGCTCATGTATTTCAATAATTAATTTATATAAACTTTTTTTTGCCTTAGATATGTACTCTGACTTGCACTAGTTTATGTGGACCTGTTTCAGATTTCTGGTTTTCTCTGTGACTGTTTGGATATTAGTGAAAGTTGCAGCTATTCTCAAATTGTCTTACTTTGAGGTTCTTGACTTGTCAATCTTCATCTTTGTTTCTACAGAATTACTCTCTCAAAAATAAAGTGAATTCAGTGAAAATAAAGGGTGAAAGTTACAGTACTTCATAAAGACAAAAAAGCTAGGATTTAAGCAGTGAGATGGAGAAAATCTTTTCCAGGGCTTCATTGAACAGAAGGCTATTAAAGCTAGTTTCTCCTGGGATCAGAAAGGAAAATCTGAACTGGAATATTTCTAGCTGGAATATTTCTAGCTTGCTGTTAGAACAGTATCTTGAGATTCCTTGGGCCTAGAAACTAATCCTGGATTCCACAACCCTCTTGAATCCAGGCTGCCTGTGGGGAGTGTTCAAGTTACTTGAGTCATCTTACCAGATATAACTCCTCTGAATACCTCACAGCCACAATCATAGTTCCTAATTTTTAATCCTTTTTGTCTTTCTGTATTCTGACAGCATTTATAGCATAATCTTTATCCAGTTTCTCCTTATATATTGAAAAACACTAAGTAATTTCCTGTTCCCTATTTTTATTGGAAATAGATAAAAAAACACTTTTTAAACAATATTTCCTCTTTCATCTTTACAGTTTTCCCTAGTACAATGCTTACTCTAAAATACATTCTTTTGTAGGCCAAAGTGTTATTCCAGTCATCGTCGTTCCACCTACCTAATCAAGGTCTTGTTGATATCAAGCAACGACCTCTCTTCCTGTCTTTCACTTTATTAAGCATATGAAACAACTTTCCAGTTTCCACTGTTCATCAGAATAGCAAATATTGTTCTGTACAGTCCAGCATTCAGGGAAGAGTCTCTCATCTGGGACAGAGAGTTTTGTATTTTATGTCACTCTTAATCCACCAGTGTGTGTCCTGCAGGCAAATATATTACATGGATATATTAGTCAAAATTCATGCCTTCTTTGTTATTCATGGTTCCTTTCATTACTTATCTGGTAGTCATTCACAGCCAGCCCGTTAATTCTTGTGGTCTCTTCTAGCATTTTTTTCTCTTTTTATTTTCTCCCCAGAGTGACTACTTGATTCTCTTTCATCTTTTCTCTGCTGAAGTTTTTTTTCAGTTACTGTTTATCAGATATGATAGTCTTTAGTTCATTAGTTCTAGGACACATTTACATTATCAAAATCCTTCATTTCAGAGTTCATCCTTAGGCTATAGCATTCATCATTTTGTCTTTCTGATAGTTCCCCCCTTTTGAAGAAGTGCAATTCTTTCCCTCCCAAAAGTGAGGGAGGAGCATTGATAAGACACTTCCTCCAGCATCTAAGAAAGGCAATGGGCACCTGTGCATGTGCAGTAACTGTAGAGCCCTCAGGACCTGGAGTTTTCTCAGGAACATCCTGTGCTCAGTACCCCACCCCAAGTTTCCTTGACTCTTCAGTGTGATAGCCAGCACGGGAGCACCAGCTGGTGTGAGTTCACATTGCTGCAGCTACTCACACTGAATATACACAAGACATCTTGGCTTGGACATGTTGAGCTTCACTTACACCTTTATTTATATCCCTCAATTCAGAATCCTATAGAGTTATACAGGCTAATTCATAATTTGACAGTCATCCATGTGACAGTGATTTGGCTGACACACATGATCTCGTTTTCAGAGAAATGTTCTCAAGATTCTTATTCTTATCCTTGTGTTAAAAAAAAAAAAAAAACCAAAAAAACCAATCAGTTCATTCCCAATAAAAATCTGCTGAAAACCTCACTGTATGAAATTCTTTCTCAACTTACCTACCTCAGAGCTCGGCTTAATTAGCAAGTACACCACAGTATGTCCTATTTAGTTTTTCCACTTAGACTTTGAGTTTAGTGTATGTAGGTCCATAAAAGCTGGGTTGTGTATTTTTTGTGCAGGATGTGAGGTTTGTTTCAGGCAGAATTTCTGTTGTTTCACTTAAGGAAAGTACATCTTGCTTCCATTTTTTCCCCTGACTTTTGTTTTATCTGTCAGAAATTTTCTAACATCCATGTTCTATTTTTGGTGAAATATCTCAGTTGCTCAAGTCCTCGTTTCCTGTCAATGCAACTTTTTGCTCCTATGAAATATGTGTGCATTGATCAAGTGTTCTTAATATGTTGTTATTTATTTCTGAATAGAATTTGAAAGTAGACGTTTAAAATTACAAATATATATAAAAATATGTGTTCAGAGTATACTGCTGAACTGTAGATAAATGTGCTCTATCTTTATCCCATCTTAATGATACAGTACAGGAATACATAATGAAAAAAGCACCCTTTAAAATGTCTGAAATATATGTGGTATTTATTCCATATTCAGGAGGACTAGGCAAGAGAGAAGAGTGCCTAATTCATATTATGATGACACAGCCTATACTCCTGAAAGGTATTTTAATTAATATAGTAAAAATAGATGAACTTGAGTAATAAATTTTTATGAAGGATAGTCTAAAATTTCTAATTGGCGTAGACTAATGATATTTAAATTTACTGTGCACTTTATGCCATATTTCTCTAAATACAGAACAACTAAACTCCATGATTTTATGTACCTCATTTTCTTTTTAGCCCTCCATTAATTTGACTTTGGAATTTTTTTAAGCATAATTCTTAACTTGAAAAATTTTTTATTCATTAGTCATGGGAGGAAAACTGAATAGTACAGAGGAACTTAGGTACAACTGAAGGGTTTTTCTCCACTTAACTGCACCATAATTCTAATGGCTAACCTTTTCAGTCGCTAGGAGTGATTCTAGGGCAATTTGGAGTTCTCAGTTTCATTCTTTCAATAGCCTGAGTCACTTAAGAAGGTTCTCAGTTTTTAACATGTTACTGCTGACATTGACTTACAAAAGGACTAACCAAATGACTTCACATTGATTTTGGGTGTTTGCTGTGCTTGGACCCAAAGTAGCATTGTTCTTCCATTGTTCTTCCCAAAGTAGCATATGTATTATGCATATAATATATCTCAGTGAAAATAATATTACTAACGTCTGACATGTAATCTGAAAGTGGAATGTCTCTGTAAATAGTTGTTTGATAACAGCATTTCATGCTTAAAGAGCTAGGCCAAAAGAGAAGGAAATCTGAAAAAAGGAGCAAATCAATGTTCCTCTGCCTCTGTACGGTTAGGTGCTTTGTATTTCTTTGTCCATTTTTAAGTCAATGTCTTATTTTTGTCTACACTATGGGAACAGGTAAAGCAGGGTTTTTTCCTAACTAATAGCAAGAAATTTTGGGTTTATTTGAATACTATGAATAAATGCAGTAATATTTAAGAAAAGATGAAGTGCACTGCAATTTTAAACCCATATTTATGTAGTTGTAATAAAGTACTATTATCAAAACATCTTACTTAAAATACTGGTTAACTGGAGAGTCTGGCTTAATTTTTGAGGGTATAGATTATCAGGGAGAGTTGAAAAATATAACTGTCATTCTCCAGCTGTATTCTAATTTATATTGAATTAAATCTAAATCTAATCTAAAACTAAATTAGATTAAACTAAAATGACTTTCATCCAGCCATTGATCTGGCTGCACATCATGCAAAAATAAAATAGTCATTCCTCATACCATCCAATTTGACATAGAAGAAACAAGGGCAGCTGATTGACATTCACATGTATTGCGCTCCATATGGTCTTCCCTCAACATAATGACCAGGATGTGTGGGGTTATTAAGTTTGTAAACATATTGGAAAACCTGAGATTCTGAAATATGAAAAGTTTGGAGAAAAAGGAGTCAAGCAAAAAATGCTGTTTTTACTCCCAGAAACAGATTAATGAAAACTCTTGGGTCAGTGTATTCAAACCATTAAAAAAGTTTATCCTTCAGCCTATAGCTAGTATTTTCAGTACATATAAAGGACTGTTTTTTCCGAAATTGATAATATAGTGGGCCCTTAATGTTTTCTGATAATCCCCGTCTTGCTTCTCACTCACTGTCCTGTGGAAGTCATTGAATAATGTGACTATAGTAGTTCCAAGGCTTTACTTTAGCAGGATCCTGAAAGCACAAAGCTCCAGAAATCTAGATGAAACTCCTTAACAAAATGGTGGATGATTTGCATCTATTTTTCATATACTGGAGTAATGACACATAAACAGTTTATCCCTTATTTCTTAAAGCAACTTTTATGTGTTTTATATTGTCTTCAATTGGTTTGCTGAAATGATGCTGCAAATGCTTATTTTAGCTCATGTTTAGTACCTGGAAGAATAATACAATTATAAAATTTAATTAGTTTTCATTGTTTGATCTGATTGAAGTGAATTTTCTTCTGCTTCTTAACTAGATGTAAAAAACCAACTACCATATAAAATAGAAAAAAAGATTAAAATTCAAAAAGTCATGTATTTGAAGCTAAAAGTATTTTAAACTATTAATGTGTATAATATTATTTTTGTTAATGTTCTATCCCCAAAATTACTTTTTAATTATTCCACATACTCAATAGCCATTGCAAATATGAAGACATTTATGCATGAAAAGATAAGGCATCAATTACTCTTTATGGAACTGAAATTCATGGCTAAACTACTGAAAAGACTAGAGGTGAAATATAAAAAGTATATAGGAAGAAAAGCCTATAATTTTCTTGGTGTTTGCTTTTGAAAAAGTTGTTTTTATTCATACCTGAGAGAAAATATGAAATGTACAAAATTATTTGGAAACATTTGGAAATCTTCACATTTTGTTGAGAAGTGGTCATGTCACATGAATTAGAGTGTTAATACTAATACTAATACATAATTTTAAAATAATATTTCTTTATTTTGACTGCATTGTAAAGGTGGTACAATGGTGCAAGTTCATGGGCAGATCATATAGTCAATGGTTCAGCTGAAAAATATGGGTAAGTAAAGAGCGTAGTGTTAAAGCTAAAATATATTTTGAATCTTTATAATGAGTTCATTTATAATTGTGCCAAATTTATTCCTAATAAATGTATTTTTCTTGATGTCTTTCTTTCTTGACTCAGAACTAAGGCACTTATGTTCTAGTCTTTTTTTCCACGTTTAAACTGTTTTATTCAGTTAGAAATAGAAAAAGAACTTTAATTATGTTTGAACTATTTTTAAAATATGTTCTTGCTGTTCAGGGCTGCTTTCATGAAAAGAGGCTTTTTTACTGACAATACCTGCCTACTTCACAGTATTGGGGAAGATGTCTTTGAGACCTAAACCTTTTTTACTTTTACAAGTAATCCTGGGTCTATCTGCCTAACCCATCTTCCTTTGTGATTGCAACCCATGCAAGGTGTTGTGTGCCTCACAATCTTTAGTTCTTCCCAGTTGTAGCTGGCTTCTGATCAAGAGACCTCAAAAATTTTGCTTCTAGTGCATTGACTTTACTGCTTCCCCCTTTTTTTCTTCTTGTTCTTGTAAGAATTTTCTTTATTTTTACTTGCTTCCTTTGTGAATGTGAACAGAAGAGAACATAAGTGACTGTTAAATTGAAACTAAAAAAATCTCATAAAACCCAGGATTAATCCTTCAATATTTTAGTGCAGGCTTCTCTCTTCTCTAGAGAGGAGAGATTTGTGAGGGTCTTTTGGCTAAACTGTCGTGCAGTTGCAGAGACTTGAGACCATATATCTTCTCTAGCTTTTTGAACCACAGTGCCACTGTTCATTGGCTCTTCAATTTTAAGTGTACAGCAAGGGCCATACTTATTACTTCAACCTGGAGACGGCACAAGCATAGTGAAAATGAACAACATTTAGCTTTTGATAGTCACGTGATATAGTCCTGGCTTACTTCTCTCTCCTTCTTTTTAGTCCTGACTAGATGGTAATATCAGGGATAAATATCCGAAAACAGATTTGTAACTTGAAGAAGAAACTTATTTGTTACTTCTCTCTGTCTCCGTTTAAATTTAGCTCCAAAAAGATTTGGAAAAAGAAATAAAAGATAAAATCATTTGTTGTGAGCCATTATGACTTTTAAGTAAACCATAAGGCATAGAACACACTTTAATAGAATAAAGACTATTGAAATGGATCAGATTCTGTTAGAGATCAATGCATTTAAAGAATACCTTTAACAGAAACTGAATGCTATTTTGTTCATTCGTAATTTAAGAACTTAAAAGATAATAAAGTCTCACATACCTGTTTCTGTTGGAATGATCTGATTGAAATCCTGGTCACATCAAGAGACAAAATTCTCAGTTTCAAAGAGGTCAGAATTACAGGTCTGTTGCCAAAAATTAAGAAGAAGATAAACACATAGCTGCAGTATGTATATACAAAAACTGCATAGTTGCAACCCTGGTTGTGATACTTTACTAATTAAATGTCTGTCACATTATTGGTGTTTAAAAATGTCATGGAGAAAAAAATGTCAACTATATATATGTGCCATATAGAAATAAAGTTGTATTTAAGATCTGAGGAAAAAAATCCCTCAAAATCCATCAAGAACCAAGTACTTTTCAAATTTTTGCATTTAGTAGTGCACTTTTCAAAGGCATATTTAAGTACATGCTTAGTTTTAAGCCTACAACTACTTCACTTGATTAGTCTATAGTCCAGGTGCTCGACTGAACTGCTTTTGAACATTCAAGCCCTACTAGGAAATTCTTGTTTTTCATTGCTTCCCTCTCAAGCTTCTCTATGCATTGTCTTATATACCACTACTTATACACTTCAGTCATGAAATACATGTTCAATAAAACCCTTGAATGTTCCTGTCTTTGCTCATACATTATAACATTGAAGTTGAGTGGGTGAAATATTGTGTTTAAAATGGAAAAAAAATGTTGAATAAATTTATAATATAAAGCTGAAAGTGTTATGTTTTGGAATATTTCCACCATTTTTATGGAAGTTTAGATTATTGTCTGGAGAGAATCACTGCAGTATATTCAGTTATAAAACTGGGCTGGGGCGGAGGAGAGGAGAGTCTTTCAGCTCTCATCTTTGACAATTTTGAATTCTCAGCTTTTGAATCCTAATCAGCTTAATCATGATCTTTGGCACATCATCTCATGAACATAGATATGTGTATTCCTGCAGGGTGATTCTTTAATATGTTTCAATTGAGGATCTGTGTTAAAGATGTTGAAAGTTAGAAGTAGTTGGCAAAATACAAGATACTATAAAGGCAACTGTTTATAAGTGAAAATATGCAAGTACCAATTATATACAAATATACAAGTACAAATTACAAGTACCAGAAGCAATAAAGTAAAAACACCTAACAGATTTTTTTTTTTACAGATGAAAAGGTTATGAAATGCACATCACTGCAGTCTTAATTATTCCAGGATTTACATTACTTAGTGGTTTTATTGATTTTTATTTTAATAGCTAGTGTAAACCACTAACTGCATCCACAGAATCGTAAAGTAATTTGGGTTGGAAAAAACATTGAAAAAACTGTCTGTCCAACTCCCTATTTAAAGTAGGGCTTTGCTATTCCTCAGCAAATATATCAATGATGAAAGATATTTTGGAGACTATGTCTCAATAGGTATAGCTATATGTGCTTTCCTTAAACATTTTTATAACTGTACAGTGCTATGTGTTAGCGTGATTAGATATGTCAACAACAGTCACCAAAGTGACTGCAGTGCCATGTCCAGAGACCTGAGCAAGCTGTGAAAAACTGAATTTCTATAGCTGTAGCAGAACACAGGTGTGTGGTGCACAGTGTGTCTGGGATCATAGCAGAGTTCTCTGCTTTGCTTATCTGAATTAGTAGAATAGTTCAGACACTGACATGTTACAGTTTACTCTTGCCTGTCACTGGCATGTAGGTATACCAGTAGTTATCACATATACCATGGGGTAGCATGCATGTGACTAGATCATATGAGTGTATGGATGCATGTCTAGATAGATAGATAGATAGATAAGAAGCATATATATATATATAGTGTATATATATATATCTATATATAAAATTATATAGAATATTACTGCAACAAAAATATCTTGCTTTACTTTTTTTTTAAACCAGAGTGCCTAAAAGTGGTATGCTCCTTGCTTTTAAAAACTGTAGCAGCACTTAATTTTATATTAAGTTCCTTTTTAAGTATAGATGAGTTACTTGGTGAGATACCTTGTCACTAGTTTATCTAGATATTTGACAGTGTACTGCTCCTTCCCGTTTTCCATTGCAATATTTATG
Source organism: Climacteris rufus (assembly GCA_013398175.1). Lineage (NCBI taxonomy): Eukaryota > Metazoa > Chordata > Aves > Passeriformes > Climacteridae > Climacteris > Climacteris rufus. The sequence goes on from VZRZ01004834.1 coordinate 576,588, forward strand.
ACTCAAATTTAAGTTTGCTTGGTACTAGAAATCTCAGTTGTTTGTAGACATGCTTATCTACGTTATGCTAACAGAGGATCTTGTGTCTGTGACTAAACAGCAAAGTTCCTATAGCTAGTAGAAGAATAACATGTCCAAGGATTGAAATCCAGCAGCCATCCACAGACACTGACAGGTATTGCCATTGTATATTAGCTGGAGTTTGAAACGATGATAATTAGAAAATGTACTGTTGTACTTTTCTTGTTCTGTGCTCAGTGTTTTTAGATGAAAAAGATACACTAGGAGCTGAATTGTAGTGTACTGTAATCCTACAGCAATTCTATTTTTATTTCTTCAGTTTTTATGTTACAAGAAAAGCCTAATACTAAAGTTGTGATTGGCGTGATCTCATAGCTTGTACAGTGTAAAGGAATTTAGCATGGGCTTCAAATAAAAATTTTTTAGTCATTTTGGGGTAAAAAAAAAGTTCCATTTGTTTTGTATGCTGTTACAGTTGCTTACTGTTTGAAAATGTTCATATTTTATAAATCTTTCTCTATACATAAGTTTAGATCAATGACTATAATAATTTGTTGAAAATTCTTTTATTTGTTAAGACAAGTAACAAATCTGAAAAATTAAAATTCAGAAATTATTTTCTGCATTGGGAAAAGAATTAACATTTGAAATTTCCAGTGTATGTATGTAGAACAATGGAGATAAATTAGTATATAAAATCAAATTTGGTTGTACCTTTGGTTAGATACTGTAGCAACTAGAGTTTACCATGCTACCTAAATAATATTAGCTTTTAGTTCTAACATTTGATGGGTTTGGAATATCAAGTTAGACTGTGAATACTAACAGACGTTTTTGTGTAGTGACTTACAGTAAGCTCAAACAGTCTCATAGTGAAAAGTGTCCTTGGTTTAGAAGCAAACACTGCTGTACTTTTTCCTCAGAACAGGGCAAGGTTACGCTTACAAGTCTTACAGACTTTGACAAGGAAATAGGCCATGTACCATGCCTGTCCTCCCTAGCAAAGGTAGAAGGATGCTGCAGTAGGCAGTCCTAAATGGAGGATGTCATTATTTGATATTTTGTTAACTATATTTTCATAGTGAAAAGTCTGTTAGCAAAGATAAACAGTGCTAGTGTACACTAAAATGTTATATGGATGTTGAACTGTTTAGCGATCATATTTCCCTCTTTAAAAATCGGTAATTCATACCATGTGATTTGTAGTGAGAAAAAAAGAAAGTTTCATATAGATAATTTGTGAGCATAAGTCTTTAAGAATGATATATGAAAAGTCACAAATTTCTGTTTTTAATTTAACTTCCTCCCATAATTATGGCTGGATTTTGATATTAATGCATAATTGTATACAGTGGTAAGGGAGGAGTTTCACTGCCCAAGCAGGTTATTGGAATCACAGTTTTTCTATAATAAGGGACAGATTTTCTTCTGAAGACTGGGAACATGTAGTGCATGTGTTTACTGTTAAAAGGATAAAAGAATAAGCGAGGGTGAAGATCAGCCTGTAAAACGATTTTTAAAATTGTTTGATGGTGTAAAACCACAAAGTAAAGTTTTCAAGTGGAATACTGTCCGCTTGAAATTTGCTGTGGTGGTTATTGAGAGGGTTGTAGTCTGTAGCCTGGAACCTGAGGGTAACAACTTAGTTTCACCTCAGGATTCAACTTACTCTTCAAATCCTTCAGTCTACAAAACAGCATTGCAAAAGCTTCAAAGTTTACTGCCAAAATCCACCCTCTCCTTCACTTCTGGAAACTCTGGGTTGTTTTTTCATTTGAAGTAAATGTCCGCTGCAGGTTGCAGCAAACCGAACATTTATATTAGCTATTGAGTATGAAATTTCTGAGGCCTTCATCTGTTAGCATAGTGGTTAGCTACACAGGGTTCATGATGTTCTGCAGAACGCAAAACCTCCCCACTAAGCCATTAGTATTGATCCTAATGGTAAAACTGCCTCTCCCCTTCTAATCAGGCAGCAGGTCAGACCCCTAACATCCTAAAAACTACTTTTTATACCTACAGACCTAAAGAGAATGAGGCCTTAAGAGTAACAGCCTTAGCTTCTCATAAGGTCTTTATCAGAATCCTGTAGTTGCCACTTGCCTGTTCATCTGCATGTCCTACTGGCTGTTGGAAGGAGGGAGAAATGGAATATGGAATCATACCCCTTAGATATTGCCCAGTCCCTGCTGGGTGCTCCAGCAGTCTGCCACTCACTGACGGGAGAAAGGCTGACAGACGCACAAAGTCTCTGTGGGCTCATTAATTTTCTTAAATAGCTGGGTAAACAAGATGGGGGTGGGTGTTCCAGACCTTGGTCATATTCTTTTGTGTACTTTTTTTGAATTTAGGAATATTTTTTCTTGGGATTTATTCCCATAGTCAAAGAATGTATTCTATGGTCATTTCTTGCCATCATACAGACGCCTGACACTTTTCTCCCCTCCATGACACTGAAACCTCTCTTAAACAGTTACTTAAACTAAATAACATTCCTATCAAAGCTAAGGTTGTGTTTCTTTGTCTATCAACAATATAAAAGAAGCGAGACAGTGGATGTTTTTGCTGATGAAGCTTCCCATTCAGAAAAAGAACTGATAGAAGAAGAAGTGAGGTAATTTTGTTGTGGTTTGTGCCAGGCTCATTGTACTTTTCCTCCAATCTTTAGTGCCTCAGCTTATAATTACATGTCTTGCTGTGGTGTGTTTGCTTGTTAGGAGCTTATAGATGTAGGTTCATGGTGTATGGTATTATTCTGAATTTGTCTGTGGCAATTCCTTCATATGCTCTAGGAGTCCAATTATTGTCTCATGGAAGGCCTGAAAAGCCATTGCTTTTAATGAATGTTTTATAAATGTATTCAGCAAAATTAGCCGCTATAGTAATTTTCAATGTTTTTAGAAATAAAATGTTGTTACTAACATAAAAGTCTTCATAATGAGGCTGTGGTATGTCTCTCTCTTTTTTGATACTAATTAAAATTTGTTACACTTAATCACCATCGAGCCACTCATTGTATTAACTGACTTCATTGTAAAATGCATGACTTCTCTCAAGGAAAAGTTCTGAAAGGTACACATTCCCCATTTGTATTCTGTATATGTTCAGTTACTCAAGGAGAGCTGGGAGGAGTGTGAATTTAATAAATAGCTCCATTAGGGTATGGATTTTACTTTTTAAATTGCCTTGATTCAATGTATTTTAGGATATTGCTAGCAAATATTAGTCCTTGCAAATAGACCAATTACATTGTGAAAAAAGGTGGGGCTTGATTAATTTCTGAAAGAAATGGACTGATTAATTGCCTAAGATAGTAGAAGACAAGACTGCTTGATCAAGAAATTCTCTTTTACTCCGTCTAATTTCCACTACTCTTTTGGTACAGTTCCATAGGCTGTGGGTTAAAAGAATTTTTTAATTACAAACCATTTTTTTTCTAGTTGTTGGAACCTCTGTAAGTACTAATGATGTAGATTTTCATCTGATTACACTCTGAATACTACATATGAATCTATCACTATAGCCTATCCTATATTGTAACAGACATTGCAAATCTAATAATAGTTAACCGTGCTATATGAGAATATCTAAAATGTGGATTTTCCTACAAATAAGAGTGCTACTTCTAGACATAATGCAGTATGTAAAAATCTATTCATATGAGGAATAATGCACAATTAAACTGCACAATTAATGAGTCCTTAGTTTTAATGAGACTTAATATTATGTGAATGACTCTTTTATTCCCAGGTTGATATATTAATTGACAAAATAACAGTATTTTAACCCTGAAATTGCCAGGAAACAGACTATTGCATGGATAGTCATTACTGAGACATTGGAAACATTTCAGCCCATTTATCAAGAGTATGGAGCAAGTCAAATCATACGTGTGTAAAAAAACTCTATGTTATCAAGCAGTTATCTCAGAAAATTTACTCCCCCTAAAAATGTACGTAACAAAATGATTTGCTCCAAACCAGTATCATGCAGCATATTTTATAATTAATAGAAAAGTCAAAGTTCAACTGAGCTGCTTTTTGACTAACATTACAGGAATTGTGAAGCAGCAGATAGACAGCCATATCAAAGATCCAGATCAACAGAGCAACGTCCTGTGCTAGAGCGGACCAACTCCCGCTCCCGATCCACAGAGCGTCCTGACTCAAACCTCATCAGGTCGATGCCTTCATTAATGACTGGAAGATCTGCCCCTCCTTCACCTGCCTTATCGAGGTGAAACAGACAAATCAATCAGACTAAACCCCTTCTGCCCCACCAGCTCACCATTTTATTTTCCCAGTAGCTAATTAGTATCACCTCATCCTTAGCTGATCACTAGTAGCAATAGATACTAACCCTTTCAGTGCCAACACACTATTTATATTCTACTGCGGATATAATGGTGTGGCTGCCATTGCAAATTGCTTGCTAACTGTATTTAACTACATTTGTTTATGATTTCTCATTTGTCAGGAATCCTGGATGGCATCCACATAAAGCGCCTCATAACTATCATATTCTTCTCTTACAGAATGAGAAATTATTTGTGTTCATCAGACATTGCTTATGGAAAAACCATCATAACATCAAATGAAACTATTTTTTTAAAAAAAAAGTTTCTTTAGATGCACTGTACTAACTTTGTCTATTATTTATCATTTTAACCACCATTTTCTCTGACTACATTTTACTGTGCCATAGTCTGTATTGTTCCTGTTTGAGTACCCCTGATTGATATTTTGAGGATTTCTATACATTATTCTTAGCTTAAACAAACATAATACAATAAAAAGATGAGCACATTTTGGTCTAGTTCATGTTCAGGAAAGCCTGTCTTTATTTTAGAACTGCAGAATACATTCTTTTGTTTTCTGAAAGTTAGAGTTAGTAGCATCAAATCCCCAGTGAGAGTTAAGAGTCAAATATCAGTGTCTTTCCTCAGTTTATTACTTTGTTTAGAAAAATCCATGTAATCTTATTGCCACTCGAAGGTAATTTAAGAAAATACAAGCTGAGTAAAGATAATTGGATTTGACTTGTGAATAAATTTATGTGTATGTGGCTATTATGTCCATATGCACATGAATATGCACACAACACATTTTCTGGCTTGACTGTATGAACAAGCATCTTATGGAAGCAGCTTATGGAAGCATCTTAGTTTGGCTTCATTTTTATGGAGAGATTTCTCTTTTTAATCAGGTCTCTGAAAAGAGATAATAGTTTCACTCTGGGACTGCAAGGGTCCCAAGTGATGTAAAGTGTACTTAGTCATGTTATCAATACTTGATGATGTTTAAGAATGAATTTGTCATTTAATGGCTGTGGTTTGTTTTGATATGTGTCTCATAGGTCACATCCTCGAACTGGATCTGTCCAGACAAGTCCATCAAGTACTCCAGTAGTAGGGCGAAGGGGCAGGCAGTTACCGCAGCTCCCACCAAAGGGGACATTGGAGAGAAGTAAGTGTATGGTTTTCTCCTTAATGATGCTACCAGATTGCTCATGAAGGTGGATTATATTTATTTTTTTTCTTTTGCCATTACAGTTGAAATCTCTTGAGATTTTGTGTACAGAATTGGTAGTGCTATTGCATTCTGCACTGTGTTTTCTTCTATTATGTTTTAATATCTACAGCATGATCCTGTTCCTTTTGAACTCTGTAGTTTTGTCATTGACTTCAACAGGCACAGGAAATGACCTTTTGTATGTTGTCTAGTGACAAAATTCTGGCCTTTTTGAAGTCAGGAACCTAGTTGATCACTTGTGGGTTCACATGGATGTATTCAGATTGCTAATATGAAACCTCTCCCTCTTGAAACAGGAAGAGCAGAAGACAGGTAATAATCTCTAAAATAGGAAAGGTCAGAAAGGTATTTCATGATTCATGTTTCACTGCTACTGTAGTTTTGATGGAGACATTTTCCAAAATGTATAGAAATCGAGATATATAAAGGCATTTTTATAGCAAATATGTTTTCACCCTTCCATTTCTAGTAACTAGATGTGCTGTGCAAAATTAGTCTAAATGGCCATATACACTTATTTTTTTCAATCCTTCTTAACATGTATATTGTATCTTTTGTAAAACTTCTGTTGTTTTTAACCCGTCTGCTTTGGCTCCCTTTTTTTTTTTTTTGTTTGTTTGTTTGTTTTGTTTTGTGACTTTCCGTAGACAATGGAGACAAGGAGATAGAATCTTATGAAGGTCTGTACATAAAGAAGGGCTTGTTTTTCACCTGAAAGCCTTTTTCAGAGGCTGTATAGGGAAAAATAAACCCAACTGCAATTGATGTTACTTGATTGCACAGACATACTCAGAAATGTTTGATTTAGTCTTTATTTTTAGACCTGTGGCTCATAAATTTTACAGGATACTACACGAAAAAAAGAAAATATAAATAATGCTATCGAAATACGATTGCCATTAGAAAAGTACCTAAACATATACCCATTTTTAAAGACCAAGAATTTACCCTATGGCACATAAGAGCATTTCAGCTGTATGGATGCACATTTCCAGGATTAGCAGATATTTAGACACATGTTTAGATATAAGCATTTGAGGCTATATGACATGTTTAATGTTAGCCATACACTTAATCAGAACAATTTTTTAATTGCAAATATGTTATAGTGTGATACATTTGCTGAATTACTAGATAATTTTAAAATAATATGGGGACAAAAATTAATTGAATTAAGACAGTCTTTCAAAAAGTTGTAATATTTTTGCTTAAAATTAAATCCCCTTGTATTTTATAGTTTTAAAGCCACTTAATTTACTTAATAACAAGCCACAAGATATCAATTGCAGTCCTTGGTTATACCACTGAGGGTCTTTATGTAGTATTACTGTGTCTGTCTCATCGGACTTTTTAATTTAGTATTTCCAATGTTTACAGTATCTATTTCCATTTTGAAAACAAAACTTCATGAAAAGAGAACTCTTGTTTTTCTCAGATCATCACCCTATTATATTAATTTCTTTGTCGTCTTATGTGTTGTGAATTGCTTATACAAAATACAGTCTAGATATTCCAGGAAATAATCACATCTAATCACATGGTGTTTGCTGTCATTGCTGTATACGCTTTTATGTTTTACCACTCTTCCCTGCTCTTTAGTGTATCTATTTAGACTTTGAGCTCCCTAGAGCAGCAATTGTGAAGTACTGCATATTTTTACTGTGTTTCATTAGAGAGGGTAGCTGTATTATTTATTATTTTCGTGATAGGTTCTATAGAGAGAAATGTAATAAATACAATAAAATAATTATTTTTTATAGGAGTGCTAGAATTGTTTGCTCTGGTAAGTACTGCTGGGACTTGAGGAACTCTGTTTTTACTTGAAAACTGAATAGTATTTTCCCTTACCTTTGTCTTTTGGAAAAGAGTAGTTTTTTGGAAAATCTGAGTTATGGAAAATTGCCAGATCCACAGATGTTGATGTTTTAATATACAATCAAAGCATCATCAGTGACTCAAGATACAGTAACTAGACACATTTCATATTGAATTTACATGTATAAAGATGGTAAGCAATCTTAAAAACCTAATCCATAGGCACAGTTTTCATACAGTATTCTATGTAATTTTCTGTCATGAATTAAGAGCTCCTAATCTAATACCAGTAGAGTTCTCCTCTGAATCTCTTTCTGTCCTTTTTAAGGATTTTTTAATAATTTTCTTCAAAGGGAGTAATAATTTTCTTTAGAAAGAATAGTGCTCTGAAAGAACAGCAGATGATGACGAAATGTAATTAAGATTAATAGCAGTCTTTTTACTGTCAATAACTGAATTTTACAGAAAGTTTTTTTTAGCAAATGAAGTACCAGTTACAAAAATGGAAATTTAATAGAATCGGAAACACTGACTATCATAGAAGGAGTTTATGTTATTATTTAACAAATACAGCATCAAGTGTGATCAACCTGAAAGTTTTGTAGATATATGAGTAGGTTTTAATGTGTTTTTTTAAGCTCCATTGGTAATCAAAACATTTGTGTATTATTGGGAAGGCTATATGACCACACTGAAAAATACTGTCACAGGGTAGTCCTTTCTGCGTTTACAGAAGCATATACTTGACTCAAATGAAAGAGGTGTTTCTATATTGCATGGAAATGTGTGTGGAGGTTAAACTTTATGCATTTTGAAATCAATAATTTTGTTGTTGACCAGATTAAGTTAAAATCAAACCGAAGAATAGAGTAGAAGATATGTTATAGAAAATTATGATTTGGAAGTCATCTCAGCTTTGGAAAAGAGAAAAAGAAAAAAAGGAAATACTTATCTGTTGCTGACTCCTACAGTGGTCTAATTTAGTCTGCATACATTTGAATAATCTGTATTTGTTACAAGGTTGAAACTACACACCTTTTCTTTAAATGTAGTAGAAATACCAGAAGTCAAGTAGAAAGAAGGGAGCAATTTGCTGTTGGAGATATTTTTTTGTTATAGGACAGCACTCACTAGAATGTGGAATATGGTGTGTTTATGGCTGTGTATTTAGAAATGGAAGGCAAGGAATCTACAAGGAAAAAAACAGCCCTCTGGGTAATTGCTTTCCAAATTAGGATCAGAATTGAAATACATTGATTTGGCTTAGATTTAGTTCCATGAACTGTGTTATGTGGTCGGGAGTTTTTTCTCCGGGGCATGTAGGTGCCTCTAGAACACTTTGTTTCAAAATAGTCTGAGAGGTTTGCTTTTAAGAACTCTACCTGGGAGCAGCTATGAAGAACCATTCCTGTCTGTAGTGCATTGACCGAAACATTTTATTAGTGTCCTACATGCTCAGTAGAACATACAATATACTTAGCTACGTTGCATTTACAGCCTTTACAGCCATGATATTTTTGCGAGTTCCTTAACTTCCCACTGCTGTGTTGCTTTCAGTATCAGATTTGTCTGTGCAGAAGAAAGACTGGGTATGTCTGAAATGCATGTCATTAGCTTATCTACCCAGGATATACCATTAACATCTAGGCAGTTTGGGTTTTGCTGTAGACTTTATTAGTTTAGTATATTTTCATGTTAAACGGTTGGAATATAGTTCTGAAAAGACATCTGGGACCACCTAGGGTTTTACCAAATTTTCACTACTGAAATGCCAGGAGACCTTTTTTTCAGCTGAACTTTTTTTGTATCTTTTTAAATTATGCTAGAGGTAGAGATACCTTATTTGAATGAACATTTGTAGAAAAACAGTATTGTTAAATTGAGCTCGATTTTAGTGCTGAAATGTTGTTGTACTCTTAAGTATTCTGTGTTATTTGCACTGTTGACAAAAAGTGAATACTGCAGTATTTATGGTTCTTAAGGATTAACATGACTTTTTTCATTTATATGTGGCTATAATGTATTTCTTTGTTCTTACTCACCTTGGCAGAAAGATGAAATCACTGACTGCTTGCTGCTAATTAAAATGGAACACCATAAAGTGCTCTTGAAAGTGCTTTCAGTTCGTTGTTAATTACTGATCAGAGAGAGAGTATTTTTTCTTAATATAGATTTTTATTTTTCCTCTTAAAAATAAACATAGCCCATTCTTTCCACAAAAAAAATCCCCCAACCATCCACCCGACCATAAAAACTAGAAAATTATATTAGGCCAAATAGATGTAATAAAACCTTAAAATATGGAAATGAAGTGCTCAGAAATTTAGCAAATAGTAGAGCTCAGTAAGGATTTGCCCTTCTATTTATGCTTGGTGGTACAGACTTTAATTACACGATCTCATAATAATCTTGTGTCTTGGGAAAGTTATTTCAGAGCATGTTAAGGCCTGACATTAATGCTGATTAACTGTCCTCTCTTAACTTCAGGTGTGGGTAATCTTGTTCAAGAATAAAATTAGACATGAATGGAATGAACAAGAATACTTGATTAGGTTTAATCAGGGATAGCTAGAAACCATAAGTCCAGTTTTTATATCTCTCAGATACAATTTCAAATCTCTAAAAAGGACAGATGTATAGTGACAGTATACTGTTGCAACTCAAGCAGTCTGGAATGCAATCTACAGAGACATTCTGATGAGTAGGAAAGCACATACTATTGATAGAAGTACATACTGTTTATTTTAAGGAATTTTATTTCATTCAGAACATAATTTCTTTTTTTAAATGAGACAGTTTGTAAAATGAAAAGGAATTTTATTGTGTGTTTTCCAGAGCCCTACCCTAATTTAAGGGGAGAAAGACTTTTGCATTATAATGCAAATGCAGAGAACTTGTATTAAGACTGGTCATGATTCTATCATACTCTATCAGCTATGATTTTGCAGGGTTTTAAAAGTATATGACATATGGGTATTTTTAAAAATAAAAATGATTAATCACGTATAAAATACAGGATGGCAGCTTAGATTATCTTCATCTTGGCTATGAACTTGATGACTTAGCAAACATAGCAGTCTAAAAAATGAAACTACATAGCTTTGCAGTCACTCCTTTTCTTTGTGTGGATACTTCTGTGGTACTGGCTGTATGATGTTAGAAAACCATGCTTGCACAGTGTAATTTGTATTTTGTGTGCTTGACAGAAAAGTAAACAGAATAGCTTAGTTAACTTCAGTAACAAGGCTTCCTTAGGATACTTCCTGAATCTACTTTGGGGTTTTGATTTCAACTAGGAATTTGCAAAAATACACCTTTGGGTTTTACTTGTGGATCCTTAGTTCCTGAGAGGCAGCAGACTCCTCAGCCCTTGCAAAATATTAAAATATTTTATTTGCATTGGTACAATTTCCATTAAAAACTTGAACAAACTTTGCCTATAACCCAGAGTTTAAAGTGTTTACTTGAAATGTTCTGACCTTTCAAGGGAAGTCATAGTTTATAATTTTTTGTTGGATTGGCAAAAGGAGGAATTAAATAGCATCATGAAATTTGAAGATCTTACTGTCTAGGTCTGAGACTACAAAAGGCATAAAGAAAAATGACTGAGAAGTCATACAGCTGTGCTCATAACAGCCGTTGTTCACTTCTGTTCAGGGTACCAACAGGCCAAAAACATTTTAATGAAATTCTACTGAAATTAATTTTTCAAAGTCTTAGGCACATTGTCTATACATTTGCTTCTGTGAGAGAAGGTAGACTGTATAGATGATATCCCTGCTGAATATTTTATTGGAATTCTCAATGTCATGATTTCAATCAATACACAATTAAGTGTAATGATTTTATCATGGAATTGTAGAACAGAAATCCGGCTTGATTATAGTCTGAATTTCTCTATTATCAATAATCTGCTAGAACAAGTAGTTTTAAATGCTAGCTAAACCTGAAGTCAAGTAACTCAATGAGCTGTTTAATTGCACATAAACTTACACAACTAATGAGAGAACTGGAAAGAATTCTGGGAACAGAGAACACCAAAAATCCATAACCAATCAAAACCTGAACCTTGAAAAACTACACCATATTACATCAAATCAAAGCTGTTTAGTAAACAACTGACATTTAAATTAAAGCACGTATATGGTATATCAGTTATTCAGTTTGACACTCTTCAATATCATTACTGTTGTTACCCTCATAAGCTTTTTCGCAAAAGAAAGTTGTGGTTCTTTATTAATGACACTCAACATATTTTTGTGTTTCTTATTATTAATGATATTTTCACTGTTGTTTCCAACTATTTCAGTGATCTTTAGCGTTTAAATATGCTTTGAGCAACTGTAGATACTGGTGGAAAAGTGTCTTTCTTTCTGCATTCTAACCACTCTGAAATCCAGGTAAAAAGTATATTATCAGGCAAAGTGAGGACATTTTTTTTCCAAGCTGAAAAAGCATTTGCTCTGTTTCTTCTGCACTTTTAAAGGCACCACCTATATCCACTTGCATATGATTTATATACAATTTTAAATATGCTGTTTGAAAAGGGAGGCTTGTTCTTTATTACCAGAAAAACTAAAGCAAAGCCAAGCAGAAAATTTAAACTAGTTATCTACCAATATCCGTCTATTTTCTCTGCCTTGGTACCTATTGTCTGCTTTCCAGTGATTATATATTTAATAAGAAATTGGCAACAAAGAACGTTAAGGAGTGCATATGAACGTCGTTACTTGGAGAAGGATCTCTTTGGAGTAAACTAGAAATATAACTGAAAAATAACACAACAATTTATTTGATCTTTGATTCACTAAAACAAAAATTCTGCCACAGACTGAGGGTTTGTATGTTATTGTGGATGTCTTTTGTTTGATGTTTATCTTTTATTTGAACAGCTTGTGACAAAGCATGCATGTTTTTGTCTTGCTTTTTCCCTCCTCTCAAACCTCGCTTATACAAATGCAGCAGGAGATGAAGAAAACAAGCGTACTGGAGTTCAGGAGTCAGAGGTCGAGGCAGGTCTGTCTGGCCACAAGTGCCTATCTCCTTTAGATATGTTTTCCCCTGAGTATATAGGGTAGTTTTACCAGCCAGCTTGTAAATACATTAAAAATAAAAATCCAGATAATATTTATATAATTTAAGGAAAGAACAACACAAATTAGTTGTAGCATAGTTTATTTGCCAGTTGTGAATTCTTAAAATAATTCAATATGAAAAGAATTACCTAACTGTTTTACTCTTTTTAATGATAATACTCTGTCACTATTCTCTAGTCACAGACTTAGCAGATCTGGGTGGGTACTTCGGTGTGGTACAGTCTACTTTGCATTGATAATTGTTACAAGCAGGGAAATAAATTTTTTTGCATCATAATTTTTTTTCCTTTAGTTTATGTAAGACTGATGCTGGACAAAAATAATATGCAACTACATTACATGGAAATACTTTGACTATTTTGTATAATGTCTTTCATCCTGCTTGGAAGATAGTTCAGTTGGTAGTGTGATGAAAACTGATAGTTGATGATCAAATCAAACAGATGCAAATATTTTTTTTCAACTCAAATACCATGTGATTGAAACATAAAACTTTAACTTCTAATTTCAGAAAACACCCAGTACAGGTTCAAAGATATGAAGAGATTTAAAGATTTTTTCCCAATCACTTTTCTATTCTTAAGTTTCTTTTTCAAAGGAATAATCATAAATGCATAAATTTCCATTTACATGCCTTGTTAAAAGGTTACATTCTTTTGTCCATAATTAACTGATAGTTAATAATTGCCAAAAGAGGTGGAAGCATGCTGCAAAAAACTGAGCAAGAATCACATTTAGTACTAGCTGGTAGGAAAAAATACTAGCATACATATGTATGCCTAAAATGTTACATGCTGCTTAAAAGTGTAAGTGCCTGAATCCTGTGCCCTGAACCCTATTGCCATTTTTATTTAAGAGAAGAAAATATGGATTACTGTTTTCTTCTATGAAACAAAGTCAGGAATAATTACTGCGACAGGACTCATTACTTGGATGCTAGTAATTTCATGGATTACTCTGAATGCTGGAGTAATTTCATGATTTCAGAGGTGGAAAACAGGTTTACTTTTTATTTTAATTTTAGTTCTCACTTAGGCATCCAAACTGTCCTTTAAGATCTTCACCTTCGCTTTTTTTTGTTATAGTGCAGTTTATTTTTTTATTGCTTTTGTGATGGTTCTGTCTCTGTGGTGTTCAGTGGTGTGTGTACTGTGTGCCCTTCATGCTGTAAGTTTTGTGGTAACTCAAGCGTAGTGCATGGAGTTTTGCTCGCATAGCTTGCAACACATTTGTGTGTGCTTATAGTTACATTGTTCATTATAGTAGCTGTTCCAATTGTTAATCATCACTGTCTGTTTTTAATGTTGTAAAGATTGTGAGGAAAAACATCAAACCCCACCTGTTAACGGGCGAAAAGGCAAGTTGATTGTGATATTGCTTAAGAATTGTGGGTGTTTGAGAAATTTTACTTATTTTTGCTGCATGTGTGTGTTGCTTAGTTTTACTGGCTCAAAATTAGTAAGATTGCATATGTTCAATTTCAGTGTGTTGTTTTACTTCTTGGATATGATTATTTCAACCATGGTTTAAAAATTATTTATTGGAATCAAAAGCTCCAGATTCTTCTATTTGTACAGCTAACTGTAATACTGAAGATGTAGTTTACTCTAGGCAGATATGTGATCATGTTGGATATTTAGACCTGTGGGCATAGTTTCTGTATTTCTTCTCCTTTTGGTATTCGCAGTCTGCCTTGCCCTAAGAGGCCAAGTACAGTTTGCAGACACCTGAAAAATTGTCTGCATTGTTTTCCACTCTTTACCAGGTCTATATTCTTCTACACTGCTTGGCTATATATTTTACAAGCTTCACACATTTTAATATGACTAGCTGTTATTAGCAATCATTCCTATTGTCTAGTTCATATTATGTTTGATACTCTCTTTCAAAAGCTGTAGAAATAAGCTTAATTCAAAGCACTGAAATATTAACATGGGGATTTAGGTTTCTTATCTAAAAAATAGAACAAGAAATTTGCAATGAAAAACCACAGCTTACTTTGAAGTTTTATTCAAGTTCATGCTTCTAAATTGCTTTGATGATTGTGAAGAAATATATTATTATTTTTCCATGCACTTCTAAAACCTTACTACATTTAGGCTTTGTCTCATTGATGTCTTCTGCCAGTGAATGAAACATAATCTAGGTAGTGTCTTGCAGTTCCATCTTACCAGGAACCTACATGGGATATAGACCTAGTTGCACTGTTATGGGCCTTTCCTAACTGTCTATTCCCTAGAACAACTTAGCAGAGGGAATACAGGTATCAGGAGAGCAGAGATTCTGTTTTACCTGTGCCAGTTCATTGTCTGGGAAGAAAAAACACACCATTTTTAATATGTCACTTATTATCAAGTGTAGACAAGACCAAATGATGTGCCTTTGCAGAGAAGATGGCTTGTCACCAGCCTGCCAGAGCAATACATGGGGTCACCTCACTTGCTCTGGTGGCTGTGCCAGAATAGTCCTGAATGAATTCAGATACTGGTCTGCTGCTGTAATCCATGCTACTTACCAGATGGCTCGGTGTCATACTTTCAAGATCTAAATTCCAATTGTAGTAAAGTTGGAGGCTTTTGCCACTGACTTGACAAAGCTGACAAAACAATAAATAGTGATTTAGTCAGGCTAAAGTTGATTTTTAATTGGTTTATGTTCTGCTCCTTCAACAAAAACAATATTTTTTATACTTATAGAGCCTGGAAGATGTACATTGCACAATAAACTAAATGCTACTAACCTGTATTTAAGATAGTTTGTTTCATAATTTTATTAATTTCTCTAAGGTGTCCATTTTATGTTTTAGAAGTTTCTTCTGCTGAGTTCTTACATTCCAAAAGAATGAACAGTGCCTAGTATTCGATTTCAAGTATTTATTACCAAACTCCTTATCCCTTTCCAATCTTCCTCAGGTCTTTTGCACTTCTCTTTCATGTACTTTTTATGACATCTTTTGCTCATTTGAGTTTGTGAAAAAAGGATCCAGGTAATTCTGCCCTTTACTGTCTTAATTTAGGGTGCATAGAAGATGATACAGTTACCAAAGCAAGATTTTAAGTGTTTCATATTCCCTCACTCTTTATAATATTTTATAGGATTACACCACAGATTTGCCTATGTTATGGGAATCAGGAGTGCTTTCCAGTTCTCATCTCCCAGACTGAGAAGAGTCTGGAGCATATTTGTGTCTTGAGTTTATAGCAAGACAGGACCCAAGTCACCGAGTCCTGTCCTTTCTATGCACTCTGGTTTCCACATGTGTGGGAGCCCCCCAACTCTGTGAGCAGTCTGGATGCCTGAAGGAATGGAACTGAAACTATGTGTATCCCAGACTTGTTGCACAGTTTAGACACAATCTAATGAATTTAAGTGACTGAAAGGCAAACTAGGCAGAATAAAGGGACTCCAGTCAAAGAAGTGCTGACAGATGGACCTGCTTAACTGACTTGCAGAAGTAGTGTTCAAATACACTTTTTGGAAAAACAAGCAGGTGCCTGTCATGCCACGGGGTACTCTCACCCTGGTAGCTGACCCAAGCATTTACTTCCATCTAAGATCATTTGGATTTGTGGAAATGAGGCCTACACTTTGCCTGAACTACTGAACATGACTGCTGTGATTCTCCTGTGTGCTTTCTCTGGCTCACTGGCTCTAGACTTCACTAAGAGACCATGACAGCTTCTGAATTTTGCATGAGAAATGATACTGAATGTGTTTTATGTGTGCTGTGAAAATACATGACATATTCTGATGTATTATGAGCACCTAGAGAAATACTACATTTTAATTAAATTCTAGTTCAAGCCAAACAAGGTTTAAATAAGGTATCGATCTGTTCAGATTGTGCTAGTTGTAGGCATGTACATAAATGCAATCTCCATGTTGAGAAAAGAGTGAAATATAAATAAACAAACCACAACACAGCAACACAAGACAGTAAAAATAAAGTACCAATAACATGCTGCAGACTGGAGAACCTACATTTTGTTGAAATTCCTTATGATACAGGTGGCTATTTTACAAATTGAGCTCTAAAACTAGCTGGGAAGTATTACAGATGAGAAAGAGTCTGGCTACTAACTTGTCCATAAATACCTTCAAATTTGACTTACAAAAAATTTGAGGTTACATCTTTCAAAAATACATCACAATACCACATAGCATTGCTACGACTGGTATGTGACAATGGGATGTCATTTTGTCTGCTAGTCAAACACAGTTTTTCTGATTACTAACCTAACGTTTTAGAAGTAATGCAGAAAAATAAAACAGGCATTTTGGTGTGGACAGTATTTGCATGTAAAGATGCATGTAAATTTGCATGTAAATTTGTGTGTACCTTTGACCAGTAAGAAAACTTACATGTTATTAATAATACTAATTGATATTCAGAAGAACCTAGAGCTTTCTGAAGAAACAGATCTATATTTTTCATCTTTGTGTAAGCCGTGTATTTTATTTTCTTTATGGGTTGGTATTAGTGCTTAAACATACTGGCTCAGTTTCAGGACCATTTTTTGAACAGAGTGATTTTTTAAACATTTTAGAATTGTACCATAAGCTTCAATCTTAGCTGCATGTAAAAAGGGTAGAACACCTGTGATTGCTTGCAGTGCTTTTTTTTCTGTGTGTGTCTGTGAGAGATGTATAATTATATAGTAAAAAATTGTCTTTCTGCTTAGGAAATGTGTGAAGACTTCCTATAAGATTTCACCTTTATCGATGAATATAAAAATAACATGGAAAAAAATCTCAAACCCTATATCAAGCTAAACCTACCATTCTGCATTCTGCAGAGTGAATTTGCAGGCTGTTCACATTTCCTTGCATGCACTTGCTGACACCGAGGGAGTGGGAATGCAAACTGAGGAGAGACTAGTTAAGAGAGGTGTAGAGCAGAAGCTTGTACATTGCTCCGCATTTATTTTGGCCATTACTTGTAATTTTCTTGGTTTGAATGCATTGTTTGTTATATTCTGGAGATATTTTGGTTTTTCTTGTGTTTACCTTTTGCAGCAGTATGAGGATAGCCATACCAGCTCTGACTGAAAATCCATCCAGCCCAGTGTCTGGTCTTTAGTAGACCAGGCATGGATGCTGGAGGAAAGGCATATAAGCAGGATAAATGTGTAGTAATGCATATCCAGCATACTGGATCCACAGTCTCCTATGACTTGAGCCTCAGGAATCTACACAAACAGCAATGGTATCTTTGCATGGTGTCTTTGTCTCCCTCACAGGTTCTCTGCACTGTTTCTTCCCCCTTAACTGAATCCCTTCAACATAAACCCGAAGTGTTAATCTAAACAAGTGGCTTGGGAGAGCTGTTTCTGAGGTGTTCCAAAGAGCCCTGTTGAGAACGGGCCCGGCTGACATGTCTGGCGTGTTGCAGGCATGGAACCAGAAGAGGGAGCAAAACTGCCATAGATTAAAAACATGGAAAAAGATGTGAAACAAACAAACAAATCCTCCCTATGCCCCAAAGGGTATTGGAAAAAAAGCCTTGATAGTGGCTTACAAACAATATCTTTACTTTGTGTTATTTAAATATATTTTACTAAATATTAATGTACACATGTTTAATGTACCATTAACTGACTAAATTTTCCTCTAAGTCAGTTGGAATATTAAAGTTTTTTTCTGGTGTTTCTTCATGTTTTAAAACTCTGTTATATTTACAATAGTAGCAACATGATATTCTGATTTTTAGCTAAAGGTAGGCTATGACTTTACTATTTCAACAAGTGCTCTCTGGGAGAGCATGCTTGAGTATATTTACAATTTTTCTTAAAAACAAGCAATCGAACATTTAAATCAATTTATTCCCCATATAGAAAAATCCAATAGTAAAACATTTTAGTTTTAAATTTAAAATAGAATTGACTGAATTTGCAGATAGAGAATATGATGAGAAGAGATTGCTACTGGACTAGCCTTAAGTGATTTACAGCTACAAATAATTAATTTAGCCTTGGAGTCAAGTTGAAGAAAACATTTCTGGAGTAAGGAATATATCATCTTTTTAACACTAATAAGAATAATATGAAATGTAGATATGTTGCAGCACTTTTTATTGCTTACCCAATGACTTACATTAAAGTTCTTTTAATGTATTCCAACTGCCCCAGGAAATGAATCTCAGGGCTTGGTGTGGGGTTTTTTTTTTTTTGTTTTGTTTTTTTTTTTTGTTTGTTTTGTTTTGTTTTGTATCGTTTTGTTTTTGTTTTATTTTGTTTTGNTTTTGTGTTGTTGCTTTTTGTTTGGTTGGTTTGGTTTGTTTGGTTTTTTTTACAGAATGTGTATATAGTTCGGTAAGGAAGATGAAAACAAAACAATGTCAGAAATTTTATTGGAACACTGTGTTTGTTAAAAAACATGACATAAGTTAATCTTATATAGTTATTTATGAACGACTTATTTATTTATTTTAAAATGTTGTAAGATTTCTTAGCATTCATTTGTTGGTTTGGCACTTATTTGCACACTATTTTCATGTGAAGGGCACATCTATGTGTGTGTGTGTGCATTTATATTGTCCACAATTTGTCAGCATTCATGGCAATGTTCTAAGATGCATTTAAGTTATTGAAGGAAAGACAGATCCCCATGTTTCAGATAAATGCCTTGATCTCTGAGATACAGAAAACTTATGTAAAATATTCTTCCAGTGTATGGAGAAAAAAGTGTAGATCAACTGTTACTGTGACAAAAGAGGAAGCTAAAAGATTATGTCCTCAGGTTGTCTGTGGAATGTTAGCAGGGAAGACAGGAGGTCTTGCTCTGTATTTGTCAAAAAAAGACTATGTGTGTTCTTACTTGTTTTTGGATATTGGATGAGTCTAGTTCCTGTTACATCAGGGTAGGAAAGCACTGTTTTTACTGAGTCACCGGAAGGTTTCTCTGGTGTAGGAATATCAGCAGTCTAGCATAAAGACTTGAGTGCTGACTTTGTGTCACTTCGAGTCGGCCTTGATGCCGTTGATGCATGATGGTGGTACACGGTGGGACTGGATTCACTCCAGATACAATTTAGTACATCTGCGACAATTCATACATCATGATTTGAAGCCTTTTGCTTTCCCCTCATAGAGGTTTGACACAGATGAGAACATTTCTCTCTGTGTGAACTCTAGAGACTGATGGCTCTTTAATTTTCTTAGGGACTTTATTTTGTAGAGTAAATCTGTATGCCATGAATTTAGCCTTAATTAATTCGTCTTCTTGTATTCTTAATACATGAGTTAGATCTTGAGTATCTGATTCAAAACAGTTTCTCAGCTTTTGACAGTTTATCCCACAGTTTTAATTACTTCTTATTGTGCTGCTTTGGTTTAAGAAGCACTAGCCAAATCCACTTTTGACTTATTTTTACAGTAATTGTCACCATACATTATTAATAACATAATTTCTTTCTGAACATTCATTGTATAAAATTAAAAATAGAAAGAAGTTCTGAGGACTTTTCATTTGCAGAAAAAAGATGACTAAATTAAGTATGTCCTAATGAAAAAGAAAAGACTTTATGATAACCTAATCAAAAGTCTAAAACTAGAAATGTACTGATAAAAATTGATTCCCAGAAATTTTAGGTGCTGAAAAGAAGATAAAAGCTGAAAGGATTTAATAAAAAAAAAAGACAAATTCCATTAAAAGAGAAAATATACAAAAAAAGTTTCCAGTAAAGAGTAGTTGTAAGAAGGACTGTTACTGTTTGTAGTATTGAGAAAAGAAGGGAGGAGGGAAGTATTTGCATAAGGAAATTCCTCATCATTAGTATCTGGTATTTTGCTGCATCATCTTGTACTTCTGCAGTTTGCTGTATCATTCCAGTTCAACTGCAACATTCCTGGTGCTAAGTTGGCAAATTTACAAATTCAGAAAAGCTGTATATATGAAACTATTCTTATATAATTTCCACATTTTTCATATTTTTCATATTTAATATTCTAAACAGAAACATAAGAAGTGCTAAGGCTGTACTTGACTCTGGGTGTACTGGGGCGCACCACACACACCCCCCCTCCCCTAGGCAGCACAGGTGATTCTCATTCATAGGAGCGAATGGCACAAAACCAAGTGTCACCCCAGCTGCATTACTCACTGTGCTGTGCAGTGCCCAGGGGTAGGTGCAACAACTCAATCTAATGAAACAATTGCATCTAAAGACTGTACCCTTCATGCTGATGGGAAAAGTCTGCATGGAGGCACCTCTCAAATCCTTCTAGCCCTAAAGTGTGTCAGCTGATTTAGATATGCTGACTCAAAGATCTTATATTTTATGTAATCTAGATAAGATCTTTTTGTATAAATATTAATGATTTGACATCTTTATACATAAGTCAAAGCTGATTATCACAACAGAAGACAGATTGAAGTTCATTTTATGGGACGTGAGAGTGATAAGAGGAGAATGATGAACTAGGAAACTGTATGGTTTATTTCCAAATATTTACTATTTGACCAAAGTTGGCTTTGGTTAAAGCAACAAGAGGATAGGTGGTGGCCTTTTGCCTTGGGGAGAAGAAGAGATTTTAGAGATTACAATGTGTAAAGTACATGATAGTAACTAAACTTATTTATCTAACTAGAGAGTATATGTGCAGCACTGCCATTTTGACACTTTGACTAATCATCAGCATCTCATGGTTCCCAAACAGAAAGCTCTCATTTAAGCTCTCAATAAAATATATTTTCTTATCTTTCTAAATTATAGAGATGGAAATAAAATTACAAAATCGTGAAGAAAAAGGCTTTGGTTAAATCCAATTGATATATCTATTTCTATTTCTCAGTTGAAATAATAAGCATTACTAGTAAAACTTTTCAATGTTCTGGAAGTCAGTGAAGCTTTTCACTTGATCTGGAGTACCTCCAAACCATATTTACTCAATCTAAGCATTGTACTTAACTGCTGATAAAATTAAATAGGCATTTGAGTTTAATGCTGATATGCCGTAATAACTGAAACTAGAGAAAAGAGGTCATTGGAACCTTTTCTGAAAGTGTTTGCATGCTCATGCTATCACTTTCCTTAATAATATATAGTAGCCTGTCTTGCTTTTTGTAATGGTTTTTTTGGCATTTTGTTTTTTTTTTTTTTCTTTTTAAGGTTAACGTGGCAAAACTATATTTTCAAGGAGTTATATTTTCATTGGATTTTTATTTCCTCACTCTTGTCAGTTCAAGTGCTGTTATAGAGTGGGTTACCTAGTGGGTTAAACACCTGTGGTGTTTTCTAGATACTTAGCTCTAAAAAAATTATCAAGGCTTAGTAAAGCTTTTCTTTTGATAGGAAACTTTGCTATAAGAAGTAATTTTGGTGACTTTGCAAATTATGATTTTTAGGTTCACAACTGAATCAGGAGTTCAAAAAAGAGCTCTGACCTAGTGTCAGAGAGAGGGACTCTTCTAACATTTGCATAAGACTAGCATGGAAATCACTGGGCTTCCTGATATTCTTTAGTATTTAGATTATTTGTTATAGATCATGAAAAATCCCTGTGTTTTAGATTACTCTCTGCCCACTTTTTTATCTTATTCGAAGTATCATCTCCACTATTTGGCCAAAATGATAGTTAATGGTACTTTTTTCCTAGCACTGACTACTCCTTAAATGCAAAGGTCGTTTTACTAAAGTAATTGAATTTTTTAATTTGTTCATTAAGAAGACACTTCTGGACTCATATGAGAAAAAGAAAGGATAAATGACATCAGTAGATATTTTCTTGTGAACTATGTACTTTCACAGGGAAACGGAAGCACGTTTTTGCTAGGAATAAACATAATAAGATTTTAATTCCACAATTTAGTAACAAAATGTTCCATATGAAATTTCTCATTTAGTACTTACTACACAAGGTACTGCAAAGATGATAGTGTCTGTTTCAGCATGCCTATCTGTCATGTCATGAAATCATTATAGTGACAATTTTATTGATGCATTACTTAAAACCTACATTTCTATCACTTTCAAAAATCAAAGCATTCCTTTATAGGACAGCAGCCTGTCATGGACCAACAACAGCCACAGAAAAGAAGGCTGCAGGATGCCTGCAGATAACACTTTCACATATTTACATTTTGAATGTTAGATACCCATCAGTCTTCTTTAAAAAGGAAAGTAATAATAATAAAAAATTCATAAGCTAAAATCACTTCATGTCAATTTATTTTGAATTTATAAAATTAAAAATGTTTTCCATATCTAGCATTATTCTCCACCAATGGTTATTTCTGTGACCATAAAAGTGATAACATTTGTGGGCAATGGTTGTGAGGAACTTCACTCTTTACAGGGTCAGCAAAACAAGCAGATTCTTAACAGCCCAAAGCAAAAATCAGGTTTAGAGTATTGAATCTGTCCTTTTAATTGGTGTATATTTGGTTTGGCATGAGATTCCTACAGGTTTAAAACTGATAATATTATACAAAATACCTTGTTTGTCAGAAGATAGGGAATTAAAGTGCAAAAAAAAAAAATTCTTGACAACCTCAGAAAGGCTAACATCTTGCAAGTCTAGAGAATGTAGTTCTCTGGAGCAGTGTACATGCTTCTATCTATAGCAATTTTCCTTAGCATTTAGATCAGAAATGCCAGTTTCAGGTACAGAATATATAACTGACATGAGCATTCTTATTGAGTAGTTTAATCTGCCCAAATTAAAAACTGAATTTAAATCAAATTCCAGATTTCAAAAGTAAATCTGGCTTAGTCTTGGCTTAAGAATTAATTGTTAAAAATGTTTCTTTAACTTGGAATAAACATGCATGGTTGCTTGTTCAGGGTTTGGGGGTTTTTTTATTCATTTGCTTTGCTATGTTGGTTATTTTTTTTAATGACACCTTTGCAGAGACTTTTTAATTAAAATATTTCTAACTTCCTTTCTAATTTACTGAAACACAAAGATAATGTAAGAAGCTATAGAATGTAGAGCACTGACTTTTAAAAATGAACCCAATTATTGTGTAAATAAGCCCCTGTTTTTTATACCAGTTGTTAAATATTAAAGACAGCAGAATATTTGACAAGTTACACAGATATTAACTTTCAGATAAGATGTTCTTTTGCAGAATGTTTAAGATGTGCACTAATTCTCTTCACCACAGGCCTCTAAGAACTAAACTTAAATTTAATATTAATGATAATACATTTGTTTAGATCAAGTTATCCCAAATGATACCAAGTGTCTTATAATGTAAGTTACATAATATTTCTGATTTTTTTTTTTTGGTTTATGCTAGAAGTTACATGGGAGGACCAGCAGAAAAAGGTGAATGGTACAGTAACTGATGACAAACCATTGCCGAAAAAGAAACACCATTCTGAGACAGGTTTGTCAGGGTTTGAAAAACCACATGAAAGCATGAGACTATAAAACCACATTTCATGCTTTTGTAATGCGTGTGTGCTTGACGTACCTTATTTTTTTCACTTTGGTGTGGAATTTTTAGTATGTAGAGACCATTTAGATTACATAGTTCTGTTTTAAAATAGCCAAAATAGATCTGTTTTCATAAACAATTGTGTTAGAATGCAGATGCATTAGAAAAGAAGTGTTCTGGCACAATATTAGACATAGTTTGCTTTTTAGTTCTGAATTTTTTATTACTTAACATATTTGTGCAAGCCTCAGAAATCCAAGTGTGAGCTATGCTGATTCTCATTTAGTTGACCAAACCAAGGTATCTACTGCATGTATGGTGGGAAAATTATCTTCTACATACTTGAATCTGAAACCTTCTTGCACCATCAAATGTGGCAGAAGTAATGTTCCAATGTAATTTTTTATAGAAGCTGCAGTTTATACTTTCATACCTCTGGATTTCCCCAATCTAAAAAACTCTTCTTTTGTCCATTCTGTACATGAATGGATTTCTTCTGAAACTAGAAACTATCATAAGCTTTGTTTCACACATCAAGTTCAATTATTCAGCTATCTTCGTTCCTACAAATGCATAGCAATGAAAAGTAAACCTAATAATAATAATGATGATGGTAATAATAGTATTGTTCTGTCTTCAGAATCAGAGAATAAAAGGTCCTAATCACATTAATTCATGCACTTGCAAAGAGCAAGCACACTGTAAGTAGAGGAGGGAGGGAGGGGAGGGAAGGTAAAGGAAAGGGAAAAGGGAAAGGGATTTTATATTGCAGTTTTCTTCCTGTATTTAAAGGTTGATCCACATGGGAATGGGGATTTTTGAGTTCCAAGAATTCCTACATTCAGTTTTAGATTACACATATCTCGCTATTGGGCATATTATTTGTCTCATTCTAATAACTTCTCCCAGTCACACAAATTAAAGTTCACAAGATTGGCCACCTGTGTCACCTCCTAAATTAATACTTTAATCTCAGTTTTAGTCTCACCTGCATAATAATAAAGTACTGATAATATCCAAGTTTTCTGCTGAAGTTCAACTATTGTACAGCTGAAAGTGCAAGGTTCAGCACTGAAGAAAACCAGCAAAATCTGGCTTGACTCTAATCTAGGAACTGGGCAGCCTGAACGTAAAAGTCCTGATGTGCACTCTCATTTCCTGTTCCCTTACTTTTTGATGCATCAGAAGAAGTTACAAGATAAAACAAATACTGCTCATAAGAGTCAGGATCAGAATATGATATATCTGCTTTTCCAGTGGTTTTTGCATGACAGATTCAAAATACAATGTCTACACATCTGCACTGTTGTCTTTCCAGGAAGAGTTTGGCAGAATAAAGCCTCTGCCCAGACTTTTTCCTTACCTAGTAGCTAGGTAGGAACATCATCTCCCAGATCAGGTGGGCTTAGGACTGTGTTCTAGACAGATTATTTATTCATAGTTATTGACAGTGCTTGTTTAGGGCCACCTTCTCCATTTTTTTTTAGAAAGAGGAGACATACTTTGTTAGATGGTTGCCTTTGGGACATTCTAGATTTTGGAACATGAGTGAAATTTTATAATTGTAAGACAAAAACAAGCAGAAGAGTGGAAATCAGAATCAAATATGGACAATAACAAGTTCTCACTTTAGAGGTGTTTTATATATTAAGAGTATTTATCTGACTTCTTTCTATTTTTTTCATCTGGAACAGAACCACTGATCTGCAGTGCTTGCAGGAAATACAGAATTGGTTTGGAAAGCCACAGTCTCAGATGTCAAAGTCTAGAATAGATACAAAATTGAGTAAAAGTTTCATTCTTCACTCTACTGTCCTAGATCTTTCTGTGAGGGCTGATGCCTGATAAGAGCATAAATTCTGATTTAAATTATCAGTAATGCCTTCTGCGTGGGATGATGATACATGAGGCAGAAACACCATGAGGTGGTTCTGAACACTCTACAAAAGGCACCAAATTGCACACACCTATATTCCTCAGATGCTTTTCCAAACTGATGCTGTTTGTCAAAAAGCCCTATGTACTTAAGTGGTACAAGTGGAAGAGTAATCAATGCAGCTTCCACGACTGGCATATCTGCTATGTGTGGCACACTGCTGTTCCCTATAGCCAGCCCTATATAATTCCAAACAGTTACTTTTCAAGGCATAGTAGTCAGGACACCTGGAAGAAGGTGCCATAACACTGTACTCACATCTGTATTGTATCTATGACCATGATCTAACAGTGATGCAGCCTGACAGAATGTACCTAAGGAAGCTTCAAGTTCCTTGAACCTTTCCAGTATGGGATCTACCCTCTGCACAGGACTGTGTTTTGTTTCATCTGAGAATGCTTTAAATGTTCTGTTTACACAGAAACAGCAAAGTTATTCTAATACAACTTAGTGCCTGAATGCAGGTGGTGCAATGGAGGGAGGATTAGGGACACCTCATATTGTTGTTCCCCAATTTAAATTGCCTTTTCATCTGTTGATGACTTTTCTGCTATGACCCGTTCTGAAAGCTTGTACTGTCTCTAAGTGCAGTTTGTCTGTTAAGAATTTAGCCTAACCAGTCACATGGAAATAACCATGGCAATATTATAGCTAAGAAAATATATGAGAACAAATAGATATGGATTATGTAAGTACCATGAGTGAAGAACTGTGAGCAAATTGAAGAGTTTTCTCATTTTTTCATTTATAGATAACAAAAATAATTTCAAAACCCAGAAAAATAACAGCAATACCGTATCATGTAAGGCATTAATATGCAAGAAATATGCATGACTAGAAATGAGATTAGCAAATTTGTTGGAAGACAATTTAAGGTCACTAAATAAAGTAGAAGAATGGTTCTTATGTTTCAGACTTTTCAATAGATGTTGATAAACTTTCTCTTCCTCAGTATCAGAAATCAGTCTTTTTTAACAGTGTCTTTAACATCTAAGTTCTGATACAACATGCAGAATTAGTGTTATGTATATTTTAAGAGTCAGCTGTATTTGTGCGAAGATTTTGAAGGATTGGAAGGGTAAAACTGCAAAATCATGGGTAAGAATAGCATAAAAATTCAAGCCGTATTTTGAATCTTTGCCCTTCCTTTAGCTAATGTCAGCACTCTGTCAGAGAACACTGCATTCTCAGGACAGCACTGAATCAAAGAGCATGTGAAACAGTTATTTGTTCATATCTAAGACTCTTAAGTACTTTCAGCACTCACTCCTGCCTCTGAGCTGTAATAGATGGCATATGAAAGAAAGTGAATAAAGCTCTAGTCCTCTAATCAGATTTCCTTTGTCAGCGAAAAGGAAAAAAAAAAAGCATAGCATGCAAACATTTTCACATGATTTTACATTTTTATATGTGAGGCCTTAAGAAGTTGGAAAAGAAAGTTATGCGTAGAGAATGTGTCCTGTACTGATAGAGGTAAGGTTAGGCAGGACACTGTTTTTCTTAAAAAACAATTATTTTCATCAGTATCATCACTAGTCTCTCTTGAAGCCATTAAGGTAATTTAGAGGGAAAAAGCACACAGTTTAGACTACCATGGCAATGATACTCATTTCTCTTCCCTGTCAATTGTTTTTGAAGTGTTAAATCAGTCTCACTATCTAAAGTTTTGGAAGATGAATGCAGTTTAGCAAACTGTATCTCCGTCCAGAGATGACAAAGATAATGCAGAAACTGCCTTTAAAAGATAGCAAAGAAAACACTGTTGACTTTCCCCTGTTTTTCCTACAGAGGCAGTAGATTTGATGGCTATTACCTTGAAACCATGTTTTAATGGTTTCATTATCACTGGCTGTTGAGAACATTGCAGTGTCATCAAATATCCAACCTTTGCCACAGAAACTTTTGATTTCTAAGGAACAGTTGAAGAACAGAACTGGAACAGTGGAAAAGTGCTGACATATTAATATGATTCAATGAAAAGACACAGGGTAGTTAAGATGGATTTATACATCTTGGAATGGAATTAAGTGAAAATTGAGTGTCCTTGTAATTATTTTAGGGAAAGACATATTTCTTTAATGTGGAATAAAATGACGTTTTAGAGAAATCATAGCAATGGTAGGTTAAACACATCAAAAAAATACAAAGGTGTGGTTAAAAATGGTAAGTTTTTAGATGGACAGATTTGCTTTCAATTTAAAGGGAATCATGCCTATTTTTACCTGTGGTACATTTATGTCTCTCTCCTGGGTAGAACTACGCCTTGATTGTACACAAAGGCTTTCACAAATAATTCTAATGTAATGTAATGTAAATTAATTGTAGTTTATCTATTACCATGAATTCAGCTGTAGTGTGAAAACAGTAGTCAAAAATAATTCACAACAAAGTTGAATTTATTTTAAAAGAAGTTTGTAGTCAGAATTGAAAGTATGAGAGATTGAAATTTATGAAAAGGGAGTTATGGTTAGAAATGGGTTGGAAAAGGCAAACTAATGATAGGACAGAGAGACAGAGCTAATTGTCTTTTCAGGATTCATAATACTTCCAATCCAATGTGTAACTACAGTACATTAATGTTTTGAAATATTACTGTTTTGTCTTTTTTCCCCCCTTATAAAATTACCATGTAAACTTTATTCAGAGAAGCAAAATAATAAAATGTCTCTCTGAAGAATTAATTTAGTTTATCACTTGTGAGTTATGAAAAAGTTATACAGTCTACATTGTTTCATTTGATTTAGAGAGTACATGAAACAGAATATTTGCAATTTCTTCTTCTGTTATTTTATCCCTTCTCTACTATCCTTATCTTTGGACAGGAGTAAGGTTTTTCAAACTTACTGTCTTTACCTATTGTAATTTTTCCATAGTGTATGTTACATATAGCCTATATTATGTAATTACAGGATTAAATGTATTGCTTTAGTCTTTCTTGCTTACTTCTTAGTATTTTCTTACTATATTTTTGAGTAAAAATGTCAGTGTACATCCAGGATAGAGCTGTGATTTTGTGTGTATGGGGTTTATACTTCAAGATAAAGAACTACTTTAACTTATAGGGAGCTGCCTCATTAAAAAACGTTCAGAAGTGTGGGACAGGCTCTGTATCTTGTTGTGGCTTAATGCTTTTAAACAGTATTAAGGAATACTGATTCTATTCACATCTCAATGTATTAAAATAGCCTTTCCCTCTAAATCTTCTGCTAACAAATGTTTGTACTTTTAACTTTTCTACTCTTCTATCTGTATCCTTACCATTGCAGAGTTTGAATGGTGTCAGGGTACATCTTTCCTGTGAGTTAAATGTATTATATTATTCTTCAGGTCTAGTCACATACAGACTAATGACATATATGTATGGAACATACAGACTCTATGGAGCATTTCTATCTTAGAGTCTCTTCCATGTTTTAAGATTATGCTTATTTGATTGTGCTGTTGCATATCTTATTTTGTGAAGATTGCCCAGAAATGAGACTTTTCAAATCTGAGATCATATTTGCAGTGAAAGATCTTTGGTTTTAGGAAAAGATAAAACAGAAATGAAGAAAACCCTTGAGGGATAAAAAAGTGTAATTAACATACATCTCTTTGTCTTCTGCTGCTTTAAGAATTTTAGTTGGGTGTGATTGCCATGCAAAATCTTTTGAACACTGAGTTCCTAAATACTTCTCTTGAATGAGTGACATTACTTACAATGAACAGTTATGTATCAAAGCATGATAAAAGAGATGCTACTTATTTTGGGGGGGGGGGGGGGCCCGCCTTAAAGCTTTTAATTAACTTTTAAAGTTTATTTGTTGAGATTTTCATTTGTTTCTAAATCTGTATATAATAGCCTTATACATACTACTACTCTTATGTATCAAGATGAACAATTGATGCAAATAGATGCTAGTTCCACAACAAAGCAATAACTCTACGAATGAAGACTGCCTATTGACGTGATGTAAATTTGAAAGAATTGATGATGTTTTATTCTTGCATTTAAATTTATTTCTATCAAAAAGATCTATTTTGTAAATCAAAAACTACAGAAACAGAGAATTTTCAAACTATTGTTCGGGATTTATGGCATGGCTCCTTAATCAGGAGAAAGTTGATTGACATAAGTGGTATTGTGTTTACATTAATCAGTCTATTACTTCTTATCTACTCTACTTCCTTCTTATCATCATTAATTGAAAGAAGTTGGTGTATTACCATGCCAAAACTTCTACTAATCATTTAATATTTCCAACAATAAATACAAAAGTACTATCAACCATTTATCTCAGCAGATGAGGTATCGGTTGATCAGGTATCCACAGTGAAAAGGCACCTATTAACGTTTTTCCCTCTGGCATCTATTAGAATTATTCTTCTAATAGGTTTGATAAGTAAAAATTTAAAACTGAAGAATATTTTTAATTAAGAATGGTTTTTGTTTACCACTTAAATAATATTTTTCATAGCAAATACTTTTCATAAGGTCTTTTAAAAATGCTATTTTTAAACAGTATTGGTATATGTGACTGATATGCATGCAAATACTGGTCATCTGATCCTAAAATATTCAAAGAGAACTTGCTATTGTCATGTCGGTCTGACATTACTAGAATACCTTGCATTATCATACCAGACATATTCGAAGTTTGGAAATAATGTGATTCAATGCTTTGAAAATTTATAGAGAAGGTTTTATCTTACTGCAGTATATGTCTCAAAGCTGCTCGTTCTTATGGATATTAAAAATAATAAACCAAGGATAATGGGGTCATGATAGAGACTTTCTAATAACTGATTTTGCTATAGCAGGAGTGATTTTGCTCACTTCAGGACTATACATATGTAATAAAAAAAACCATTTTCAGAACATTTTGGAGACTTTTAGCTGTGTTTTGGCGGTGCTAATAATGATTTATTTATTTATTTAACAGTTGCAATAATTATAGCTACGCTATATTCAGATGAGCTCTAACACACCGTGGAGAAGTACATCTTTCTATTTGCTTGTTAGTATTTCTTCCAAAGGATTCATTTTATTTGCTCAGATAAAAAAAATGTATACTCTGTTATTGTTTTTTTAACATGCAAAGACATAGCATCCTTTGTCAAAACTGACAGCTGCTATGCTTTCACGCTACATATCGCATATGTGGCACTAATGTGTGTTCATTCTGTAACCAAATTTAGTCGCCTGAAAATGCATTCTGATTATGTATGTTTCAAGCTGCTTGTTTTTACGATACTTTTGGTACAGTTTTGGCATTTCATAGCAGATAAAAATATTATCTACCAGCTATAGTATAAAATTGTTAAAGTATAGAACCCAATGGTTATCAGATAAAATTTAGTGTTGTCTTTAATTTTGTTTTATTGATTTATGTTGCTTATTCTATTTTTTTTCATTTTTTCAATGGTATCTATACTGACTGTAAAATGCCAATAAAATTACAGATATTTTTGTGATGTATAAACCTTTTTCGACTCCTTTATCTAGCATCTTCAGTGTTAATGATTTATGAGCAGTGTTTTGTGACTCATTAACAAACTGCATGTTGAAATTAGACCAAGTTTATAGTTTTGGTTTTTTTCTATTTCTGATGATTTTTGGAAGAAAGTGTTTGTTCTGCTAGCAACAGTGGCTTCACAGTTCTTCGTAATTATTATTACTTTTCAAGATTAATTCCTCCCATTCTTTTGCTACAAATAGATTTTCAGTACAGAGCATGGCACTGTCCCTCAGATGTTTTCCATGTCTGAAATAGCAGTGTGATTTTTGAATGTGAAGTAATAAAGTAAGTAATGAGACAGTTGCTTTGGCATTTAGCTTGCATGCATTTGTAGTAACTTAGACTTCTGTGAGATGAGAGCAACATTGGTTCTGAAAAAGTATCCTGAATTGACCATGAGAGTTAATAGCTATACATTATCTTTTCTCACGTTCTGTATTCTGGTCTTGATAATTTTATCTTTGGCAGAGTGTTAAAGTAATTCAGACCTTTCCAGAGTGTGTTATGTGGATTCTGAAATTTCTGAGCTTGTACATACATTTGAAAAAAATCTGTTTTCTGTTTTGGATATGTGGAGTTTGAGTCAACATAAATTACAATCATTTAATAACTTAAAAATCTAAGAATAGAAGTCCCATTGGTGAAATTAAACTGAGTGTTCAATACTTGAAAGAGAAAAATAATAGTTGCATTCAAGTAGATAACATTCAAAAAAGTTGAACAGTCATGAACAGAAGTATTTATTCTAGTTAATGTACCTTTTACTATCTAGCTTTTTCTTCAGCATCATTGCAAGGATTGACTTTGCTGTCAGTTATAACTTTTATTATTTCCCCAGCTCCTATACTAACTCTGTCTTTACTGTTCTTTTCTAACAACAGTAGTTTAACAACTTCTTTCTCAGCTTTCTTTTTTCTTCTAGTGTCTTTTATTTTTTTTTCTCCACTTACTAACTCTGCTCTGCAGACTTCTCTCTAAAACAATTTTTGGCCCTTTCCCTCAGTGTCAGTTTTAACCTTCTGAATACATCCTCTCACGCCCATCTCCTTTGTCTATGTCTGTACATTACACGATGTGATCACAGAAGAAGCGGAATCATCAAGGAGAACAAACTCAGGTCTGTCTCTTCTACTGCTTTTCTCTGTGCTATTTTTTTCATTTTACCTTTTCTATAGATTTTATCACAGCTCACTTCACATACTTTTCCCTCTCTCCCCCCTCAAAAACTTGGCAAAATATTGTAAAGGTGTAAGAATTTACATTTAAGATGCTTATGTAATTTTTATTACCCATAAACTATGTACTCTATAAGAAGTGATGAAAGGTAACTGATGACAAGTATGCCAAACCTTAGGGCTTTAAACTGATTTGATTTTTATCATATCAGTTCTAATTTCCCATCTCAATTATCTGTAAATTAGCCTGTAAGCTTCCAACTAACACAGGAAAACAATCTATAATTTGTTTTATCTTTGCATTTGAAAACTGCTACAAAAACAGCTAAAAAACTGCAGAAACGCTTCTATAGCTAGTTATTTTTGACCCTGGGAGGAGATAATTTCAAAATAGAATAATTTCAGTAAGTTAAATTTCATGCATTGGAATTTCAAACTTAGTTTTTTTGATAAAACCTGTTTCAATTAGAAGTAGAGTTGCTAGTGAACAAACCCCCTTTTCTCATGCCAAAAAGTGTAAAACATAAAGTTATGATTATATGAGAGCAAGAAGCCAGAATATTGGAGGAGTTCTAACTTAGCTGTATTGTTTATGAGGTTTTTATTTTATATTGTGCATTACTTATGGTTTCTTCTTTCATAAAAAAAAAAATAATCTGCCATTTTATTGAATTTTCCATGTACTTTATATCACTGGCAGAGAAATAACATCTATCAAGTCATCCTAGCTCTGAAAATGCAGTATTTGTTCACACTTCCCTGCGTGTTCAGTTGTGGTATGGAGAACAACAATGAAATTCCCCATATTTAAGTTAATTAAACTCACCCATAAAATCTAAATTTTGCAATTATTGTGTAAATGCTTTAATTAATTTCTTGTGTTTCTGCTATTATCCCAACAAATTAGAGAAGCCACTTGGATGCCATTTAGGTTGGAAAATCTGGCAAAGTTTTGGGGTACACTGACTAGTCCATTAAACTTAGATGATTTTTAGTGAAACATTTTTGTCTTTTTTCTACTATGACTGGCTCCTTCTGAGCTCAGTTTTACCTTTTCTACTACTCTTGTCCTAATCAGAGTTACAGATTTCTTTACAGAATCTTGCACATGTTATTTGCTGTGGTATTCATATTAAACAAATCTCAAGATAGAAATTGTTAAAATTACAAGGTAAAAAAAGTTGAGTATGGATAGAGAAAATAACTGAATTCCTTCTTCTATAAATCACCACTATTAGGAATTAATAAATTATGCTGTAGAAAGACAGTTTGCTTATCTTGTGCTTGTGATTCATTCCCAGTCCATTTACAGTTACTCTGAATCTCTTCTGTTACAAAATTTAAATTAGATGATTGGTGACCCATTTCTTATTTGTTCATAATAAAAGGAAAGGAAAGTTGTGGGTCTTTTTATTCAAGAATCTTCCTCTGAGTTATTGATTGAATCAATATACTGAATCAGAATATGGAATCAGTCCATATATCTCTTGGTATTGGAAAAAATCAGACCTTAAAATGGTCAGAAAAAAAAAATATTCCCATCAACTGTGTTTCTTGAACATACACAAGTAGGTAATATCTGTTTACTATTAAAAATTGTTGACATTGCAATTCTGGTGGAAAAGACTACTTGGTTCCCAGTGTTAAGTAACTGTATTAGGCACTGATGAATTTAAAAGTGCAGGACACATGCAAGAGCACAACCAGCACTGCCATTGCAATAGTTGTTATTACTGCACTTAAACTCAGGAGAAAATAGTTTGTTCTGTGTATAGTAACATATACAAAATGTACCTTTGAAAGATTTGAAAGTCTTCCATGTTTACTTCAGTAACAAAATAAGTTACACGTTTCAGCACACAGCACTTTGAGCACAGCTGAAAAACAAGAGTGACATTTCAAAGGCCTATCTTTAGAACAGAGTGTTTTCCCTTTGTTTTAGAATTTGCTTTAATATGTTTGGATCTAGTTTTATCCCTCTACAGGTTTCATTAGGAAATGGTTTTCACGTTATTTATCATGCTACCAAACATTCATGTGAATTAAATGATTAGCTATTGATCTTAGGTGTTATTAGACCAAAAGGTGTTGTGAAAGCTAAATATCTGAATATGTTACAATTGTTTTGAAAGAAAAATGTTCTAATTTCCTCTCTCTGGATGTTATAATCCATAACTGTAAGAAAGAAAATTTTATTCCTTGAAAAATATCTAGGTTTGTTATTGAAAAGTTTCATTAAAAACTTTTAAGTGCAAAGCTTATGCTTTATATTTCAAGCATAAAAGCAAGTTCAGAAAGCTAAGAAGCAAAAGTATTTTAATACAAATTTTGTTATCTGACAGCAGTAGAGCTTAATAGCATCCTTAATGACTAAACCCTGTTTTTCTTAGGTGGAGGAGGAGCTTTGCTATGCAGGGTTTTCACAATTTCTTTCTAAAATAATATTTTTCATATTAACATATTTCATAGGTTTAGATATTGTGAAAACTGTTGAGGAGTTATGTTGCCCATTTTTCACTGTAAAATAGCTAGTTTTCTCTGTTAGACAGTCTCAAGGACGATTTCTGTAAACATAGCTATGTTGTTGTAAAAATTATCTTTTTACATTCCTTTCCCATGGACACAGATCCCTTTGACGGACACTTCTTGTAACCAATATAGTTAGAGACGGAAGTGTTAACTTTCTCCAATGATCTGTGATTTCTAAAAGTGTATATAAGAATTAAACGAAAGGGGTTTCCCCCTTTTTCCGCCCTTGCTCTGAACAAGAACTTTCGGACTCCAGCTCTCATTAATTCTGCGTCTCGACTGATTACCGGGATAAGCCGAAATAACAGGCATCGCGGTAATAGAGTTATATGCCTGTTCGCATCCCCATGTATTCATGGAGAATACTTCCATTCAGGAGAAATGGAAGTAAACCACTCCCTGCCAAAGAGCTTTAATGATAAAGCAGACACCTTTATTCTTGTCAGTAAGATGGGTCAGATCAACCAGTTATCATTGTACCAAAAATTGCTAGAAATTGAAAGTAATACTTGCTGTGTTCTACAGAAAATATTCTTCAGTCTTCCAGAAGTTAATTAGTTGACTCAAATAACTGCCCAAAAACAGTTTAAAGCCAGTCAGTGGATGTGCAGAAGAAATAGTGCTGGGTAATTAATTCTAGGTTGATTGCAGAATGGGAAGGTGTGAAGTAGTGATGCTCAGCTATTCTAAACTTCCTAAGGTGAATGGAAGTTAGAAGATAGTGGGGACTGTTCCATTTCTAAAGGGCCATGAAAGGCAGGGAAATAGATACTAAAGGCATTTTCTGCAACATCTGGAGTAAAACTGTCATGTTAAGAGCACAAAAAGGCTTGGCTAGTGTTTTTTGTTAACCTTCAGAGTGAAATTCAAATAGACAAGGACTTTGAAATATAATTTTCTTCTGTGCTTTATTATGAACTTTCTTTATAATAACATGATTGATGGAAATGAAGCCTACAAAAACTAACAAACCCTACTGAAGATGAGTGACCAAATTGGAAGAGCTCATAGACCTGGACAGTGGAGGGCCAAAGAGTGGAAGGGTCTGGCAAATAAACTGTAGGAGAAAGCAAGGACAAAAAAAAAGATATAATTCAGAGTGTTTAAGAAATCAATTGCAGTAGCAGACAAGGAGCACAGTTTTTTTAATGTGTTCCTATCTTGCAGTATCATGTGAGGTTTTTCAAGCCTTCCGAGAGTGCATCTACAGTGATATACTTACCCTTTATAAACAGAATATGACACCCCCTACTTGTGAGATATTGTTATAGTCAGTATTCTGTGACACATGTTCCTTTGAAGACTAGGATGGTTCTTTGTTCTGTTTCCATCTTTCTTATGTTGAAAAAACATCTCTGGGTAGAATTTGTAATATTTAGAACAAATATGATTAAATTACTTGTGCATCTCTGAACACTTCTGTGATATTTAGTTTGACAGGTATGTTTAAAATCTGATGCGTTAGACTGTGAAAGAGACATTTAAAGCTTCTAAATCTGTATTTGCTCAACAAAACCCAAAGGGTAAACTCCAAATTCAGTTTAATTTTGTGAAGTCTAAATTAATTTTATAGGTACTTAGCATAGTAATAGATGTATCATACCAGATAGCTGGGAGGCTCTTTGTCCTTATTTTTTATTTTGTTTAGAATTAAAACCAGAAACCAAAGACTTCCAAAGTAGCCATCTGTACTAAACCACATAAATAAAGGCTAATGATCAGTTTGCTGAAGCTAAAATAGTAAAAACACCAGATTATGTAATTTAAAATGACAGCATAATTGTGCAAAAGTTTTGGTAATTTAATTTGTAATTCTTCTGAGTCCTAAATGCAGGTGCACACACCATTGATGGTTTTGTGTTCTTTGGTTAAATCTGTGACCATTCTTCTAGTTATTGAGATGTAAATTAAGTTGTCTTGCATTTTTAGGATGGCTGAAGAATCTCTGTTATTACCTGTTAGCTCTTCTGAAAGCAGAGACATAGTTATAATCAAGTGCTTATGCCTATGATTAGAAGTGGCTATGTCAGAATGTGAAATACTCTGTGGTTATGCTGTGGAGTGTGCATGCTTGGCAAACAGGATGTTGGAAAGCTTAACAATAAGACTGTGCTGAGGCTTTTCTGAAAACAATGCAGAGTTTATAGTGTGACTGATCTGAATGGATTTTTATGAGTACAGCATATAAGGGCCTACTGACCACTCCAACATTTTTCTTTGACACTCTCAAAATCCTATTCCATATCATTCTTATAGGAAGGATGTGCCAGAATTCTTGGAAGAAACAATATGGGATGATTTAGCTAATATTTGACTTGCTTCTTCTTTTTTCCATCCTTTTTCCGTGTAAGCTTCAGTCTCTTACAAAGGCCACCAAAATGTAGTACACCTTTGTATGAGGTAGCATGGAAAAACATCACCAGCTATCCTGAAAAAATAACCTTGGAAAAGGATCTAGGAAACATAAAAAGGGGCTGGCCATAACCCTAATAGTCACTTTTGTAAATATGCAAAATAGAACTTTCCAGCTTGCTTCAAAAGATCTTTGTCCTTTACCATCCGCACGGAACTATCCCTAGTGATGGAGACCTGAGCTGAACCTGTCAGTTTATAAACCTATGATTCTAGAGATTCTTTAACTTCCCAGTCTAGATCATCACACCATTTTATTCAGTTCTTTTACTAAACAGTGCCATGTATTCTGCAAATAATCCAAGCAAACATTGTTAACATGCTTTGAGCATTGTGATAAAAATTTATTTAAATGGTAGAAATGTCCCCTGGGTTTCAGTCTTTGTTTTGTGTGTCAAACTTGAAACCAACAAGAAAAAACAACAACAACAACAAAAAAACCAAACCAACAAACAAAAAACCCCAAACAAAACAAAAAAAGCCATCAAGCAATCCTCAAATAGAAAACAGGAATGTGAAGGCATGTTTCCTGTTAGGAAGCTGGCTGGCTGTGATGGTCTTTTGAGCATGCCCTTTTAAGGACAGTAATTGACACTTCAGTCACATTTAAACAGTAATACTAAGTATTAAAAACATGTAAGTAATATTAAGTTGAAGAACACTTCAACAACCATTACATATTTTTTCTTTTTGTTCAGACTGTGATGTGGATCACAGACTTGGAAAGGACTTGCTGCAAGAGTAACTTTTTTATGTTTGCCACAATGTGGACATAAGGCCCTAGAGTGAAGTTCAGTAACCATTTATATCACACATCATCTGATATTTTGCTAGGCCTGTAGCAGTTAGGCAGTTGTAATTTTCACACTGTTGGCAGCAAGAATGACAAAATTTAGAGCTAATTCCTTAGAGGTAGAATTGGAGTTGAATAGCTCAGGAAATAGGAGGAAATGTCATCCTTTGAGTATAAGACCTTCAACTGGCAAGTTTTGATGTTCAAAGCAAATACATCTACATTTTACATTTTGCTTTTAGGAGACAATATTCTGTCCTTTGCCTGATTTGATAGTAGGGCAACAAAGATGGTGAAGGGCCTTAAGGGGGAGCCATAAAAGAATGATTGAGGTCACTTGGTCTGTTCAGCCTGGAGAAGAGGAGACTGAGGGGAGACCTCATTGCAGTTACAACTTCCTTGTGAGGGGAAGAGGAGGGGCAGGCACTGATCTCTTCTCTGTGGTGCCCAGTGACAGGACCTGAGGGAATGGCCTGAAGTTGTGTCAGGGAGGTTTAGGCTGGATATTAGAAAAAAGTTCTTCACCCAGAATGGGCACTGGAACAGGCTCCCCTGGGAAGTGGTCACAGCACCAGCCTGACAGAGTTCAAGTAGCATTTGGACAATGCTCTCAGGCACATGGGGTGACTCTTGGGATGCCCTGTGCAGGTTCATGAGTGGTACTTGGATGATCCTTGTGGGTCACTTCCAGCTCAGAATATTCTGTGATTTTGTGATATTGTTTTAGGGATTTTTTTTTCAGAAAAAATTGATTTGCCTCTATTTTCATGAATAGCGTTTCAGAGAAATCTCTAGTAAGAAATTCTGCTAGCATTTTTAAAAGTACTTACCCAAAGTTAGGGTCCTACATGTATATTTGAGTTTTAAAACAAAATGTTATTTAATAATTTGCACTACTTTGAGAAATCAGACTCAATTTTCAAGCACTTAAGTAGAGAAGCTAGTTTATCCACCATATAAATAGAATTCCTAGTCATATTGCTAATTTTAAGAGTTTGTAAAGATGAAAAATAGAAGGATAAAACCTTTCATGTCATTGTCTTATCTTATGCCTAAACTCAGAAGCAAACAAGGAGTTCCACATCTGTTGCAGTGACATACACATCCTCCAGGACTGGAGGCTGCAATTTCTTTAATTCAAAGCAGGGCAGTCCAGATTTATTTTAGGCCTCTGTTCAGATGATGCAAATCTCATTCATCTAGATCCCAGGTGAGAGAGGAGAGACAGGTCAAGACAGAACCAATTTCTAACTTAAGATTGGGGCAGTCAGCTGTGAGAGAAGGAAGAAACCCTGGAGGAAGACTATTAAGCCCAGCATCTCCTAGTTGTAAACTTCAGGCTGCAGAGTCAGGCTGCCTCTTATTCTCGTTAGGAAGTAGCAGTTTTTGAGTAATTGTTCAGTGCTGCCATCAGTATCCATGACTAGGGAGAAATCTGCTATCCTGTTTCTTCTGTGGAACTGTTACTCTATTCGGTCATGAACAGTGATGGACATATTCTGTTCCAAGGAATTTGGAGTCCCTGGTCCACGAGACTTCTTGGTGTGAGGTGGGTGAAGTCTGATAGGGAGAGCCCTGGCACCTCCCATCAGAACAGCAAAGCTCATTGAGTTAAGGCATTTCCAAGAAAATCAAGGCCATTTTAGATCAGTTTTAGTTCTTGACAAGTCTGCTTTTGAATGAGGCTCTTAATTAGAATTCTTTTCTATTCATTTTGTCTTCCAGATACATGTTAGATTGTTAGATATCTCTCAGGTATATTGGAACCAGTTAGAAAGAACAGGGAGTTAGACCAGGGCAACTTAGCTGTGTCTACTATTAAATGAAATGTCAGTGGTCATTATAATAGCTATGTCTACAGTGATGATGGAAGAAGGTTTTGAGAGAGAATATTTCAGCATTTCAATCTCTTTATAACTCATTTCTACATTTCTTCAATGTACTTAAATATATCTGTGTTCCGATGAAGCTGAAAATATACAGTTATTTTCTGTAATGTGCAGAAATGTCTCCTTCATGAAAACATTGATTTATTTTCTTCAAAATGTATAACTGAAAAAATTTAGGTCCTAAATTGAGATCATTACACCACAGGATACAGTATATGCCTTTCACTTCATAAACGAAGGTTAAATCAAGTAATGTAAAAAAATAATGTCTAATGTGATGATACTGATCATATTAAAAAAACAGATTAAGTTTTTTTAGGAATGACTGGTAACTTTGTCATTTTATATTATTCTGTTTGAAACATTTAAAAATAATCTCATAGTGATTTATTGATTTTCAGCAATTTCAAGACATTAAGGCTCTTTAGAGCTTTTCTTTTCAAATAATAACCAAATATCACTATAATAACCAAAAGCATTAATTACTTTAGTATCAACATCCCGAACCTGCTCTGAATTCTTTTAGAGGTGATGACTAGGCCAGTAGCTGCAGTGAAGATCTTTGCTGTTCGGTTGGTATTGTTTTACTTGGTCAATGAACAATACTGATTTTGTTCAGTTCTATTGCTTCCCACCCAAGTGAGGTCTTTCTCAATTCAATCTTCTGTTCTTTCTAGTACTTCTTCAGACAACTCTTCACAATATATCTGAAACCTCAGTTTGAAGAATAGGATCCACTGTGTTGACCTTTCTTGTAAATGTCTGAAGAATATATCTGTTGTAGAGATTTGTCACAGCACTTCAATTAGACTTCTAAAATTTTATGTTTCCTAAAACTGTGATATTCACTTTTGCAAACCCATTTGGAAATATTTTTCTATGTACTTTTTAAACATAGAGCAAGAATGAGTGAAAGTTGAACAGGTTTCAAACTTCTTTATTTTGACAACATATTTATTTAAAGATTCATGTTTGAAAGACATCCAGACAAAAGGATGTAAGGACTTCAAGGCATCCTAAAAATTAATTATCCTATATAGTATAAGATTGTGTATTAAGATAATATTTAGGTAAAGATTTCTTTTCGCTATGCATATGGAATAACTTAGAAATGTGATCATTCTAAGCTCAAGCTCAAGGTTGTTATAATGACTCAATTCACTTTAATCTATTGTGCATTATGCTGGATCAGTGGTATTGCTATCAAATTCCTGTCTGCTTTAGAAAGTAATGAGACAGCAGAAGATACTGTAATCGTAGATTTTATATTTAAAAAATTTGAAAAATTTGAAAGGTTGAAAAGCAAACAAAACTATAACTACTATTTCCCTAGCACTATCCACAACCCACATAGATAGTAAGGCCAGGCTGCCCAAAGGCCAATTCAGAAGAATGTAAAAAGCCTAATTTAAAAATGGTATAGAGTGTGGGGCAGGAAAGGTCAGGGAATGGGAGAAGTTCCAAGACCTGATTTAGTACCCACTGATTTCCAAAAGTGTAGGTTTATATCTGTTTCCCATTAATTTGCCTAGTAGTTGCACTTGAAATTGCCAGCAGAACAATAACGCTGATCCTACACATGATAGGAAGCCAGATCTTCTTGAAGTGTGGCATATTATTTATGCTTTCTGCAGGAACACATTTCTTTCTTACACTTCTACCTTTTTTGAGTATGATTTCTCTCTGAGTATGACTTCATTGTCTGCTTTGATACCTACCTACAAAGTGATATTTCATTAAAATATAGCAGCTCTGTTTTGCTCTTTAGTCTGTGTACTGTAAATTAGATCATAATTTTGTGAGCAACCCTCAAGAATCAATAATTCTGGAAAAATATTCAGTTCTAGCAATGCATTCTATTTTTGGTGTGTAGCTTGGGGCCTGTTGCTCCATATTCCTGGGATTGTTTTCATTGAATGTAATATAATTTTGAAAAAGAAACAGTCTATTTCAAAGTTAATGTATTTCTAATTAAAGTAAATTTAATTTGACTTAAGATTCTTTCACGTTATTTACCAAAATTGGATTTCAGATTATTTATGGGCTGCCTAATTATTTGATAGGTATCCAAAGTATTTTAATTTCTTTGTGACAGAGGAATACTCAGAGCCATTTGCAACCTTTGATATGTATACAGAGTATTTGTTGCCATCAGTCAGCTGAATTTATGTGCTAGAACTGGGTTCTGAGTATTGATGTTAGTGCCTTTCATTCTTCATAATTTTTAACTCTGAGACAAGCTATGGTAATATCATTATTAAACCTTTTAACCTGTAGAAGCTATGAGAATTGATTACACCAATGAACATTCAAAGTAACTGCCAAAACCCATTCTGACATTTTAAATTTTTATGCCTAAACCATTAGACTGTATCT
Source organism: Climacteris rufus (assembly GCA_013398175.1). Taxonomy (NCBI): domain Eukaryota; kingdom Metazoa; phylum Chordata; class Aves; order Passeriformes; family Climacteridae; genus Climacteris; species Climacteris rufus. The sequence continues at coordinate 619,041 of VZRZ01004834.1, forward strand.
CAAGTGTGCATTGCATTAAACCTACAGCACAAGCAAATTTTTTTGCTTCTATTTTTGTGTCATCCCAATCAAGGAAACTGTAAAGTAACTCTATCTGACACTTGCCTTGCTCTCTCTGTGTTGAATGTGTTAATGATTCTGGAAGTGCACAACATATCCATGGTTTCCCTTCAGTAAGTGTTCAATAAGAGTACACAAATCTATGTACTAGCATGCAGTGAATATGCCTCTAGATGTAGAGCACCATACTTGGTTGGTTGACTAAATTTTTCAAGTTATATTAATTTGATGAATTATGTTAATTTTTCCTTTTTCATGCAATTTTTATTACTTTTATTATTATTTCTGCATTTTGTTTTCTCTCCCCCTCCTTTTGTTTTACATATTGCTTTCATTTGTTTATAGAAGAAAAGAAAACAGATCCAGAGAATGGGGATACAGGTAGGGTGACATTAAAATTATTTTTGTGGTTTTGCCTTAAATCCTTTCATCTGTTATGTTTAAGGAAATAGGTAGCAAAGAGTTGGTTCACAATTTCGATGTATTTTGGCGATTTCAAAATAGACACTAGGAAATGGAGCCTAAGTAAGTGCCTTCCCAAATGTATTTCCTTTGCTATTTTGAGGGAGTCAAATTTGGGTGAGAAATGGAAGAAAGAGACAAGAATCAGCTAAAGGCAGCTGTCATACACTTTAAGTCTTCTGTTCTGTCCTCCCCTCTCCAGAAACAGAGTGTGCTCACCTGTACACGTTTTTCTTCTCTGTTATAGGTTTCTGATTTCCAAAATATCAGTGTTTCTTTAGTCCCCTCTTCACTAGTTTTTCTCCAAGCCTGAGTGGCTGTGCCTGCCAGATTTTGTATCCCTGTTGCTCATATGTATCCAAAACTAAATCTGTCATAATATTATAAGTGAAACTCCACTCTTCTTCCATACCCCAGATTCCCCTTTACTCTCTGTGCCCCAGAAGCCTCACTGTGCAGCAAACTCCTTTTCCAAACTCATCACCATTGCCAGCATCTGTAGGAACTAGAATGGTTTAGTAATTCCCACTGGAGAAGACAATGAAAGAAAGAATGAAAGAACAGAGGTCCCAGCTGCTTTAATTTTATTTTTTAAATAGGTAGGTTTGTCTTAGGCTAAGCTGCATGATCAGACCAGTTTGTTGTCCCTTTTGTCTCTGGTATGGATCACAGGCTATCAGCTGAAGAGTCTTACCCTAGAGAGCAGCCAATATTTGACCTGAGGAGCAAAAAAGAGTCTTTTGGTCTAGGCTGAATTCAGTGATTGCTTATCTCCTTGTAAAACTGTAACTCAGAGCAGTTGTGGTTAGGAAAAGTTAGGCATTGACCAAATCACTGATTACAGCCCTTTAAAATTTTTAGCATGAAACAAACATTTAGTTTTTAGTTATGAGGAAAGCTGTCGTGGTGCAGTGGCTGAATCTTATCTTATTTCATCTTATCAAGTTAAAACATGAAAATAATGGTTTTTATTTGAAGCTGAAGAAGTGATATTTAGTTCCTGTCCCGAGTCCTGTTGTACGAATGGAATTATACAACCACCACCTAGACCATGGTAGGAATTATGCAGATGTCACTTCAAAAGGACATGTCCCTAGATTCCACTTCAATAAAAGAATCAAGAAGAGTTCCTTTTTCTACTGTGTTTAATAGATAATAGTAGTTACAGCTCAAGCTCAGTGCTTCTGAATAGGGGCCCTGCCTGTTGCTTGTTACTGGATTTTATAGTCTCTGTAGCTGGCTTGATTTTCTGATGGCACTTCTGCTCATCCAATCCTGCTTGCAGCATCTGGGGTCTTCTGATTTGCTCCCACAGCCTCCAGGCACCCTTTTTGTCTGTATCTTGAGACATTGCCCTACCTTTTGTTACGAAATATCCTATAGGTAAAGTTGTAATTATAGTTCCTTGCCTAATGATTACATTTCCATAGATAGAAACAAAGGTGAAAGTACAATTCATGGAGCCTAAGGTTTAATTTAATGTAGTCACCAGAGGTAAGCTCTGGCATGGCAGTGTCTCACTGCAGTCCCTGTTGATCTAAGGAGAGGTTACAAGCCTGCAATGCACAGTACTTGTGTGCCTTACTCTGGGGTTTCAGGACTGATTTTGCACTATAATTGTGCTTTCCCTCAGCACACTCTCTTCTTAAAAGATGGGGAATGGCTGCTAGTGAATTAGCAGTTATCTCTCTCTTACACAGGAATTTCCTGGTGCCCATGAAAAGCCCACTGAACTAACCTCCAGGAAATGAGGCTTTAATGTTAGAGAGCTCAAAATAACCAAACCTCAGAATGTTGCCTGCAGTGCAATGACCCCGGTTATGTCTGGTGAGCTGCACCAGGCTTTCTTCCTCCATTCAGTCTTGTTTTTTTCTGTTCATATGGCTGTAATTTGAGTGTCTCATTGGATATTTTTGTTGGAGGCACAGCTACTATTTAGAAGCAAAATTCTGGAAGGAAGTTCAGGCAGAAATATACAAATGAACTCATTTTACCTGGCCAAAATTTGGTTGTATGTAGTTTGGCACATCGTGGCAGTACATCAATATATCAGAATTAGCTTTAACTTTTGTAGTGTCAGACCCAACAGTCCTGAAAATGTGTTGTGTTGGGTTCTAGGTAAGGATCAAATAACACAAGGGCTCAGCCAGCCCTTCAGTGATTCACATATGTGATTATGCTCCTGCATTTTAACCAGAGTTGATAATGGATGGTTAGATTCAGGTTAGTTCTGATGTGTTCACACAGGCTCCATGAACAACTCTTGACTACAATGAAGTCCTTAGGATAGGACTGATGTTCTGCCTTGGTTACCAAACTCGTGTTAAAAGTTGAAGCTTCTAATGCACCCAGACAGTTACTGAACTCTCTAGAAGTATTTTCTGCTTCTGCTAAACCATCCCACGTAGGTGTTATCTAAGTACAGTTTTGCCTGCAGAAAAGGAGATGGTGATAGCCTTGCATTCCCACCGCATAGTGTGACGTTTCCATGCTGGACCACGGGAATGGGAAGTGCCATGACACTCTCTCAGCCTTTCCTACTCCCATCCAGGTCACATCTGCATCTGGCTTGAGTTACAGTGAGATCAGCCCGAGGCAGACAGTAACCCTGCCCCCTCTTTCTGCATGTCAGTTCTATGCACAGTAGCACCACAGCTCACCTTCTGCATTACAAACCTTCCATTGCCCTCAGGTTTTCTTCTTTTTGCATATAACTGAGTTCTCTCACTTGTTAAAGACAGTATCAAAAACACAAAGCAAGTTAGATTTTCCTTTAATAAGATTTCATGGGAATTTAATATTTGTTTCAAAATTTTTGTCTTGTTTCTCTCTTGAGAAAAAGTAAGCCATAAATTTTGCTTGACTTTTTGCGGAAGACTCACACCAAGGTCTTATGTGTTATTCTCCCCTCTTGAATGACATATTTTTTGCAGATTCTAGGCAATTGAATTTGTGAAAATCTAACTTTCACTTTGCCAACTGATCATAGAAAAGAATGAGTATTTTCTCAACTAATTGTGAAATTTCTAATTTATGCTCAAGAAGTGTTACTTTGTCACTTGTAATTTCCTGAAATTTGGCACAATGTCTGAAGATAAAGAATACATGCAATGATTTAATAAAAAAATAAAAACAATTGACAAAATTTCCTTTTTTTTGGGAAAAATATCTCCTTTCTTACATTACTGAAAAATGACAAGAAGATTTGCAGAATGTTACAATATCAGCAAAATATTGTTTCTTTCTTTGGGCAGAGACTGAAGTATTTTACTTCAAAAAAAACTTATGTATTACTTCTGTTATTAAAAAAAGAAAATGTCATTTTCCAGTGAAAGGGTTTTTGTTACAGAGCAAAAAAAGTATCTTTAGAGCTTTTAAAACTACATCTTAAAACAGTCACTTAATGATAAATTGACAAATATTGCTATGGGTTCTATAATGGTTGAGGAAAATTGTGATAGGGAAAGCTAGCTATATTTTATTTTAGAAATTTTCATTTGCTACTCTCTTTTTCATTTTATTGCTCCCTATAAATCATTGTTTCTTCTTTCTTGTTAAATTTTCTTAATTTTAATTTCTCTTAGAATTATTGATAAAGTCTTTTCATTCAGGTTGTTGTGGGAACTAAAGATGGAGAGTTAGAATACAAAAATTAGAAGCCAGAGGGTTTACAGACAACAGCACAGTGTTGTCTTTTTGCATTCCCACTTCCTTTCACCTCCTCTCCTTCCAGATTTCCTATGAAGTGCCACAGCATTTACCTGGAAGCTCTCATAGTATGTGCTACTACCCTTATTATTCCCAAGAAAGAAAGTACAAAACTCAGAGGCCCATGTTCTGTGGAGAATTGCACTTTGCTATTAGATTATAACTTATAACTGAGGTTTAGAGTTTAAATCAGGTTTATGTAGTACATTGGAATCTAATATTCACATCACGGTTCCATAAATACATTCCAGATTGCTCTAAACATATAATCCACTGGAACTTCTATTTATGATTAGTGACATTCTGAAATTTCAATCCCAGACCACTTTTGTGTTAAAATTATGGGTCGTTTAAGATGAGTGTCAGTCAAAATGAATGCTTTTTAGCATTTGGTGGATAATGAATTATTCTTGACTTATACCGTGTTCAAGTGGAAAAGAATCAAATGTGTATATGTAATAGCTAACTATATTTTGGTTGAAAATCCTTTCTGAGCTGTTGTCTTCTTCTCATTTGTTTATTTCCCAGTCTTCCACCTCAGCTTTGGCACTTACTTCTTTATTATTTTACACTTTAAATTGTGGTATTACAGTACCAGCTGGTTGAAAACAGCTACTGCCTGAGTCATGTAGTGACAACCCATCCCTGACTGAAACTAATCACGTATTTGATCTAAGAAGAATGAATTCTGAAACTGCTCTTGTAGTTGTGTTTCATTAGAATGTAATACAATGATGCCACTGGGTGGCTCTTCAAGATTCCTTTAGACATCTTTAAGTTTTTATATCATACTGAGAATATACTCACACAGTAAATAGAAGGTCTGTTAGTCTGTGGTTGTTACTTGATTATTAATTTGTTCTGTCAGACTATAATAAATGCAGAACCAAGAATCTCTACCCAAAATAAGCAGGTTATCTTTGCATTCCCTTTTATTAAATGAAAGACTCAATTTCTCTTTAATATTCTTAAAATAGTAAAATTATATTCTGTGGAAAAATTGTGTTTCATTTATATTGAGTAATTTCCACAAAGTTGGCTTTATTTGAATTGTGTAGATAATACAACATTTATTAAGATTTTGCTGAAATACTTTTCTGCTATTTTTCTCCTGTTACACCTTTTTGGCTCTCTGCAAAATCATAATTCAGGAACTAAAATTATATGCATGGAATTTAAGTAAATCAAATTTAAACTCTTTCTGTTAAAACTTCCATGAGCATAATTTTAGCCTTGGAATTGAGGACTGCTTGTGTATTTATTTTCTTCTTTTTTTTCTTTTTTTTTTTAACTTAACAGGTGCAATGGATGTAGAAGAAAGGAATCGCCAAATGAAAATGAGCAAGTACAAACAGGTAGCAGGATCAGATTCCAGACTGGAACAAGATTATCATTCTAAGGCAAGGGAGTTTTGTTTTGAAAAGAAACAAAATATGCTAAACTGAAATATCCAACATCCAATTAGAAAGTAATAGATGGGTGCCAGGTTGTTTTTTCAGTAAAAGTTTCTTGTGTGTCTATAATAAAACTTTTGAAAATGTGCAGCAAAACTCTGAACACACAATGTTCTTGATTATTAAAATTTGAAAAGGGTAAGTTAAAGCAAATGAAAGAGCCAGTATAATTACCTATTGGAATGAACAATAGTGCCATGCTTTAAAAGCTTAAAGAGAAGGAAAAAAAGATGTTTATTGAGTGACAGATGGAATGAGAGCTATTGAAACTTGTTCATGGCTTTCATATAGTTGAACAGAGAGTTATCTTGATCTACTGAAAATTGGAAGATGCAGTGTTACTTAGTTTAATGGTGGCAGTTTAGCATTTGGAAAGGTGTTTTGTACACCATCAAAAGCGTTCACCCCAGCAGTGGCAGATTGCCAAGAATCTGAATCTCTATGTAGTAGTATAACCTTAAATATACTATCCAGAATTTCCTGCTATCTGGAACAGGGTCATATCATATAGAGTGTGTTAATTAAAATAATCAAGATATTTTCAATTTAAATTTCTATTATACAAAAATAATTTAGTGTCCTCTAAAAGACTTCATTAATTGAGGTCAGATTGTAAGTGGAAAACACAAGACTTCTGACCTATAAAACCTGGCTGAGGAAGAGAAATTTGTTTTAGACTTTTATTTCCAGGTTGTTGTTCCTTGTTCCCAGGATTGGCAAAGCTTCTGTAAAATGAGACATTTAGTATTTGAATGCAAATAAACCATCAAATTTATTAAGTATTACTAGTTTTGCAGATAATGTGAACTAATACCCTTGATATAATTACTTTCTAGAATATACATTTAAGTGTGGGAAAATAGAAGAGCTTTAGCAAAGTCCATTTTCAAATTAAAAACCCTGTTAATGAAAATAGAATTGACAAAACAAAAAACAAGAATGTGAAAATGACTTAAAATACTTTAAAAGTCTGTAGATGTGCTGCATGGTTATGTGAGTATTTTGCAAATGTAGTTTTAACTAAACAAGGCATAGGAATGTTTATTAACATGTAAGAGGGTCTTGGTATTCTGTCATGTTTAGATGTTTCTTTTATTTTGACATGGCAAAGTCTTTCTATATTGTTGGCTTTGGAAGGTGTTACCTTTGAGAGATGAGCATAATACTGTGAGCAGACCTTATCGTAAGTGTTGTGATTGTATGTACCCAAACATATGACTTTATGTACTGTATGTGTAACCAGCCTTAATCTGCTGATTTTCCTGCTCCCTCAATGCTTGACTGGAATTTGACTCAGAAGTAGGACTGGTGCAGAGTAAATGGGTTCTCGTGTAAAAGAGTTGGATAGAATATAACTACCTAATGAAGTATTTACTACCCTTGTTTTTCCATTTCACCTACACCATATTATTGGGCCTCACTTGACATCTTTTATCTTTTTAATTAAAATTTTACCTTCAGTATTATTAGAATGTATTAAAGAGGAAAACGATAAATGGAATTATTTTATGAATATGGTGATTTATTTATTGCACACATCAAACAATGTCTCCAGAAATAAACAGTTAATTTACTCTTCTGCTGAAGTGTAGTTTCAGTACTTGAAAATGAGTTATTGATTCTATCGATGAACTTGTGGAACTAGACACTGAATATTTGCATATGTGTATTAATTCAACATGCATTCTTAGATTTGTGTAGTTTCAAAGCCATATGAGAACCATAACTCTCATAAGCCATATGAGAGTTCTGTCTTCACCTTTTTACTACCACTGCTTCAATTCCCATTAATTAAGCTCTTATATTATCTAGAGACAAAAAAAATATTAAGTACAATTTATCTACCTGGTTTCTACAAAAATTATTTTGGAACAATGAATGGAAACACATATATCAAATGCTGACTGAAATGTTTTGTACAGTATATAGTGACTTTGATATTTTTAGACCTCTCAACTGGCACAAGCAGTCAGTCACTAGTGCCATGCCTCAGAAAAATGTCATTAAATGGGCACTAAGCCACATTTAGGAAAGTCAGCACGTAGAATTTACATTTACCTTTTCTGTTCTATTTCTTTCTTTAAATGAAAGTCAACAGATCAAGAGCATCTTTATGTCTTTATGTCATGTAATCTTTCTTGATTACTTTAAGAAAAAATACCCTTCCTTGCTGAGGAAGCAAAAGCTATAAAAGTAGAAGTTGTACTAAATATTAAAATAGGCATCCTGTTTTATACCTCTCTAGCTTTGTTCTACCTCTGGATGTCAGTACTAGAGGCTTTAGAGGAAGGTACATACTCTTCTGTAGTGCACAGTCATACATTAAGAAGCTTGCAGGAAAAGTTTAATTCCAGACCTTGGTATTCTTAGAAGCTGCTAAAATATGAAGTTGATTCTCCCTTATATTTTTTCCTTATGATTGATAAAATAGTGGATTTTATTTTTATCATTCTTATACCTGCCTTGTTATTTTGGAACGATAATTATTATGTTTCCATAATATTTTGTATACATTATTTTGGCAGGGTGTTAAAGAGTTATTTCTTTACATAACTTCCTTCCGAAGTTGCTGAAGTATGGTTTCAGGACTGACATATGGAAAGCAAGTAATATACACATTTAATGTAAATATTTACAGCTAAGCAGTCATGAAAGAAAAACATTGTGGGCACTAAGGATCAGGAAAATTAATTTATGGTATTAGAACAACTATTTATTTCTGCTTATTGAGTACTAGTAGACTTGTACTAAATAGGATATATACAAAAGTCTGAAATGCAGTGCTGGTAGACCCTGACATACAGGAAAACCTGAATTCTGGAAATACAGAAAAAAACCCCACAGCAGCACAAGAGCATTCTACCAGAGACAAAATTAGCCATTTACCATACTATGCCTCTGCAACGCCAGCCTGATTTGTGTAATTTTCCTCAAGAATCTTTCTGTGACTAGTTTATTTTTTTTTGCATAAGAACTATGCTTCCCAGTTCCAAATTGTTTAAGCAAGATCAGCTGTGAAGAGGGAAGGGCCAAGACAGGAGCTGAGCGAGCTACACACTCGATTCACACAGTTCACCTTTGGTAGAACTGGCTTTTGAAGTGACTTCCCAAACTACCCCATCAAACCTCTCTGCCTTGCTTCTTGCTTGATACTCCCTTGACGCACTGTAGCTCTTCTGGCAAACAAATTGATAGTGCTGTGTTTGGCGAGCAACTCCTTGCCTTGGCCATTCCCACCTGTGCTCAGATTCAGGGATCCCTGCTGACAAACGAAGGATGAAGGGTGTGAGAAATCCTGGCATTCCTCTCTCCTTCCCCCCTGACTAGAACATGCACAGTAGATCAGCTGAGGGGAGTTAAATAGCTTTGTTGCTATTTGTTGCAAGACACTTCTTGCATGTGGAACCCTAGAAGTGCTTGCAATCAGTGTGAAATCAGTGTAGAATCAAGAGAGAATTCCATTAACTCAGGCTATATTAGCCACTACAAGAAGTGTGATCACTTAGAAGTGTTGGATGTCAAACTAAAGGGAGCTGGATTTATGTAGGAATTGAAATTGTGAAAAACTACTTTTTTTAGGAACTAAGGTAAAACAGAGACTGACAACTAGCTGCCACACATTTAAACCTCTAAGTATCTTGAGACTTATTTTATTTGTTTTATTAGGAAAAAATAATGACCTACAAAAAGGCAGAGAAATCCAGTTACATAATATAGCAATTAGTAGTAGTCAGTAATGTAGTAATTAGTAATACAGTGTGTTAAAGCAACAAGGAATCAAGTTGGGATAAAAGAGGTAAAAAAAAACAGATTAAAAACTGAAATTTTTGCTGAATAGGCTTATTTAGCCAAATGTAGAAAAGAGTACATTAAATGCAGAATAATACAGAACACCAAAGATGTTTAATGATTCATATCAGTGATATGACTGAAACTTTCTGCATCATCAGATGTACGTAAAGCTGCAGTTCCTGATAATCAATAACCACAATTCAACTTTTAGATACAAACGTAATTCTCTGTGTTTGGTGTAGGAGAATAGTACTGTTAGGCCTACTAGCATGCTACTTTGTGATCTAACCTGATAATAAGACCAAGACAAATTAAACTGTGGAAGAGTCAAGCTTGTGCTTAGTTTATCTGAGTAGGGTAGTTGAGGCTGAAATGCTCTTGGGGCATGCAGACACTGAACAGCTGCTCTTCAGACTGAGAACTGATTCAGCAATGAATCAAGCACCACCTTATGGGCTACCTGTGTGAGAGAATGTGAAAAAGGTAAGAACTGTAACTCTGGAGGTGGAAGAGGCTGAATTTGAATGCCTCGGAAGCAGATCTTAACTGGAAGGTCTTGTAATGCGCAAAGGTGCTGCCAAGAGCTGCCTTTTTCCTCTGAAAGCTGCAGTAAGTAGTTGTGCCATTGGTACAGCTACATGTGGTGTCCTCTGACCTGTGCTGAGAATTGAGACATTTCATTCAATTGTGTTTTGGGAATGCCTTGGTCTCCTCCTTGAAAATCAAAGCACAGCAGTACACAGAGAAGCAAAGATTGCTAGCAGGAGCACTTGTCACTTTTCTTCTTGAAACCCTTGTGGAGAAAACATCCAAATAAAGGGATATTCAGAAATTTGATATTTTACTGCATATAAGCTGTATTTATTTGTATTGGTTTTATATTGACAACTGTTTTAGAGTTCGTGGAGGATCATGATATGCCCAATAATAATTTGGTTTTTTGTAATAATTATGAATATACCTCTCTGATCCTATAATGTAAGTTTCTTACAACTTTTGTTGTTAAGGATGTAACTAGAAATATTGAAAATATTGAATACAAAGTGGAGGCTATGTTACATATCCATATGCCCTCAAAACAGTGCATAAATTGTTTTGTATACATTCCTTTTAAATACAGTTTAAATTTTAAAATTTTAAATATCTGGATAAAATTTGGAAAAAGAAAATAATTACAATCGAACTGTGCTGGAGAGCAATTAAGAAAGCAAAGACTAACATGAATAAGACCACACACAAATATTCAGTGCAATAAATTTCTGTAGAATGCCTGTACAGCTAAGTACCTAACCAGCAGAATTTGATGGGCTTAGAAATGGGTATGTAGTTCCCTTCGTCTTCCTGTTGTCCACCTCTACACCAATAAGCTCTTATCTTCAGAAAATACACCAAACACCAATTAAATTAATAAAGAATTTCCCAGGTGAGGAAACTTTAGTTATTGACTCTTCCATGGCATTTGTGCTTTCCTATGGACCATTAAGCATTGTACTTTTGGGCCAGAAATTATAGCTCAGCCAGCTCTGTGGTCCAGAGTGAGTCCTGTCACTCCCAACAGCCTGTGAGTGCTCAGGTCACCTAATCAATCAGTCTCATGGGTGTGATATATAAGGAGTTTCGTAAGGAATTTTGCTGCTCAGTGACAGAGAGTGTCTCTAACCTATAGCACTGATAGCATTTATATTTTCAATCAAGTATTTAATTGTATTTTTAATATTAAAAGTTTGTAGAATAAATTGCTGAAGTTGAAGTTCTGGTTCCTATAAGTACAGGATTTAAAGTTTTATTATAAGACTTACAAATATAGCTAGATGAAATAAATTCAGAATTCTGGAATTGAACACTATACACATGGTAATGTAGATTATACCTCATCTGTAATGTCTATATCAAACTGTATTTTACTGATGTGTTAGAATTCATTTAGTGACTTTGAATATAGATGTGGACTGCTGTGATTTCTAGTATTTTCTTCTTTAGTCAACGATGTGCCAAATCTCAAAAAAGGTTTATGTTGCTCTAATTTTTCATTTAATCCAAGCTCACTTTTAATTTATTTTGGATTTGATAATTTTCTAATTTATTTTTTTCAATCTTGAGTATCCATGTCTATATCAAAAGTTTAGCATATTTTTAAATGTAATACTGTGGTTAACAAAAGTATTGCATTCACCTATGATGATTGTGGTTGAAATTTAAACATCTGAATGTAGACTGATACTAGCTGTCTTTAGCTGTCAACAGGCACTGTCTGTTGCCACACATTTTCTTAGTTTTTGTGTAAGCTTCTATTGCTAATTATATTTTTAGAAAGAAGAGGTTAAATACATTATAGAATGTTATTAAAGTACCTTATAATTTTACAATGAATCTCAAAAGAAAAAATGACCCCTGAAAGTAAAAGGATAAAACCATCACTCTATTTTGGCTCTGAATTATCATTAGTTATTGGAGTCTACTAGTCAAAAAAAGGGCTTTTCAATAGCAGAGAATGGTTTTTCCATTAAAAAACCACAGTGTAACACAGTCTTGTGTTTTACAGCAATGAGTTAAATATTCTTTTGCAAAAAGCAAGTATTTTCAAGAAAATAAATTGCTTTATCAAACACCTATATATAAAATATACAGCAAAATGTATATCAAAAGATTTCTATAAAAGCCAGGTTCAGTTGAGCATTGTAGCCATTCCATTAGTAATTACATTTTTAAATCACGTGGGTGATGTTTTGATCCCCTTCCAGCCAGAACAATCACTGCAATTTATCTTAGATCCTTTATCCTTTCTATAATAGAATGTGTTTTCCTTACAGAATGTCTTTGTATAGACAAGTGAATTGCTAAACTGTTAGTCTTTTGGTTCAGAGTGGCTGTCTTTTCATAGTAAACTCGATTATTTTTGTTTACAGTTTTTATCTGAATTTAAGTTGTAAAGTTCCAAGATGCGATTGAACTAAGTAACAATTAATGTACAAAATACTGTGACTGTGCTTGAATTAATTATTTAACTTGTTCTGATACTGATGTTATGCTGATAATAAATGAGGAAATCTGCAGAAAACAAGAAAAAAATTACCTGGGAAATATGTAGTAAATATCTGGGTGCCTAGGTATGACATTCAAAAGTAGAGAATATATGAAGTTAATTGAATTGCTGCAACAGTCAGGGAGCTCTAAGAAATGAGAATAATAATCTGTGATAACATCTATCACACCAGACTGCTGTTTGTGCTACTTAATTCTATGCCAGGCAAATACATGCAAAAAAGATATTATTCACATTTGAAATATATCAAGTCTAGAGCACTGGCTCCATGATGGAAACATGTTTGCTAGGTCAATTTGCTAGACTATTGACCTTGAAAAATTGAGGAAAGTTTGGCACACAATTAGAAAGGATAGATCTGAAGTCTCAGGGCTGGGTTTGCATGGAGCCTGCTTAAATATGTAGGATTCAAAATGAATCAGAATCATAGAATGGTTTGGGTTGTAAGGGACCTTAAAGATCATCTACTCCAATCCCCCTGCTATGGGCTGGGATATCTTCCACTAGACCAGGTTGCTCAAAGCCTCATCCAGCCTGGCCTTGAACACTTCCAGGGATAGGGCATCCACAGTTTCTCTGTGCAATTTGTTCCAGTGCCTCACCACCCTCACAGTAAAGAAATTCTTCCTAATACCTAAGCCGATGCTCTTTCAGTTTAAGGCCATTACCTCTTGTCCTACCACTACAGGGCTTTGTAGAAAAATCTTTCTCTGGCTCTTGTAGCCCCCTTTAGGTACTGAAGGCTTCTCTAAGGTCTCCCTGGAGCCTTCTCTTCCCTATGCTGAAGAAGCAGGACCTTTGTCTGCTTCACCGGGGGTGGTTCAAAAGAGATGGAGTCCTGTGAGACTTGGAGGCAGGAATGCTGGCTGCCCCTTACCTCACACCCCTCCTGCTCTGCCCAGCTCTCCTGTGCAGCAGCTCCAGGAGGTGCTCCCGGGATGGCCCCACAGACCCGCTCCCCATGGTTCATCTGGGCTCACCTTAGAGGGAAGATTTGCCCAGAGTTTAGAAGTTATCACTTCTAACTCTGACTATAGTGATGAGGCCACTGAAGTATTTTTAGTAGTGTGGATGTTGTCTTAAAATCTGGGGGTGTTTCTCTTTATTAAATGAGTTGATTTTCTTTGATAGCATCCCCAAAATTATCAATGAAAAATTTGCCAGTTTATCAATGTTTTCCAAACAATAGATTTGTGGTTTTGAGGAATTTTTGCCATGTCACACAGGAAAGAAAGCTATGTATGTCTATCAGATTCCCCTGAGACATTGTGGGGTTTTGATGCTTTTTTTATCAAGTATCTTAGCTGCATAAACACTTACGGTTATTTTTCATGAATATAACAGTGCCTTCAAGCATCTATACTGCAAGTAGTTAATATGAAGGGTTTAGGGAGATGTAGCACACAAACATTATCCTGAAAAAGGTGGTTCTGCACAATGGAGCTAATCAAAGTAGAATCAGGACCCTGGAGTCTCAGCATAGAGAGGTTTTTGTAAAGCCTCAATGCCTTCAGCAACACTTCTAGTGAGAATGTTAGTAAAACATGAAATTAGCTCTGTGTCCTTTCCAACCTGTGGTATTTCTCACTGTTGTTTCTGGGGAGTAAAGGCTCTGCTTACAAGAACTGGTATTGTTCGGTGCTAGGCAGTAGAATACTTTCTTTTGTGATTTGTCAGAAGGAGTATTATCCTCCTTCTGCAGATGAAAATCATTGTTTTACCAGACATTTCACTGACAGTCTGGAGTCGGTGAATAACATCAGGAAATAACACAATTTTGTCTGAGGTTCAGCTTGTTCTATCACAGTAAAATTTTTCTGATATATCTTTTTTCCTCAAACTGTGTAAAATCTTTGAAGGATGTTTTATTTGTTGCATCAGAGAGCATCTTAGATACATTTATTTCAGAGAACCAAGATGTGTAATTCTGTTTCTGCTCTCTCTGGAGTGACATGTGCCATCATGTAAAAAGCAATTCTGGTGATTTGCATACTTCTGCAATTTAATCTGAAACTAGCTAATTAATAACATTTGAACTTTACTTAGAATATGATTTTCTATAAATAAAATTCAAAACACTGTGACATACTGCTCTATATCCAAGAGACAATAATGTAAATTTACTTCTGGTTAACAGGCTGACTCTCAGTTTCAAGAATCATAAAGAAGTAACTTGGATGATATTTAGAAGGCAGTTTAAAATGTTTCCTTTCCCTAATCTAAGATAGTTTCAATTCACATAAATTTGGGAAATGCTATGCGAATGCTATACTAAGGAAACTTTAGTAAAATGAAAATAACATTAAGAACGGAAGTTATTCTAAGAATTCGTAGACATCAAAGATCTTCAAAAATGTTTATGGAAGTTTTTGATCCCAGGATAGTTCCAGTATATGTACCTGTCTTGCAAAAGCAACTAAATTTCTTATGCAGCTTCAGTTGAATTTTTTTATTTCTTTCTTTTATGCAAACATTACATATTATTGCCCTACTCATAAAGTGGTTTCTGTGGAAATGAAGATGAAATTGTAAATAATATTAATAGATGTTGCATATTTTCAGTAAAAGTGAACTCAGATTAACCTTGGAAGCAAGCAAAGTAAATTAGAGTGTTTGCAATGAGATATGGGAGACACAAGTAATACAGGTTTTCTAATTACTCCCTCTTTGAGAACTGAAAGAAAATCACTGAGATAAAAAGCGAGAGTTCAGTTTTTCTGATCTGTAGGAGCAGTTTGCTTGCTCAGGATCTTCCTGCAGCCTTTTTTTTCTGTTAGTTGCAATATAACAAGGGTAAAGTTGCTGAGGAAATACGTTTTAGGGAAAATAATGTTTTCTAAGAGGTTTAATGTGTTTATGGAGGGATAAGGAAATGGTGGTATCTATATCTTGCAGATTTGTTTCTCCTTTAGCTTGACATGAATCAGCAGAAAATTTTCAGTAAAGTTATCAGCTAAGCTTATATTTTCATATTGTACAGGGATTTTCCAAGATATATCCTAATAATCAGTGAAAACAAGAGATTAAGAGAAAAGATTATGTGAAGTCCCTGCAAATCATGCTTGATTTTGCAGGCTATCCTCTGATATCTATGGATTTAAAGACTTAAAAAGTGGAATCATAGACGTATAAAGATATATTTATATCCTGTTCTTGAACAATTGTGGCCTTAGGCACTTATGCTTACAGGAATAAGCACTCACCAGATGGTCGTGTGTCAATCCAGCTGTTCTCTTCAGCATGAATTCCTCTAAAGTTGCTGTGTGCCAGGACAAATTTGGTGAAAGGCACATTTAAATGTTACATAGTGAAGGTAGGATTAAGGGGAAAATTCATATCTCTGTTCTCAAGCCATCAGGTATGCTGAAAAACTTAACAGGCTTTTGGGGTGAAATAAAGTGTAATGAAACAGAAAATCTGTGATAAGAAAATGTGGTTGCCTTGCCATCTTTTAAATTTATTTGGTTTTGTTTTCATGACACCCAAATACTGGAAACAAATTATGGAAATGAAGTTTAAAATCCAGGTTAATGCATAAAAAACATGCATAAAATTCATATTGTTTATTTCCTAGCTTGCATTTGCAAAGTAACATCTCAAAGAAACACAAATTAGGTAGAACAATCATAGACAAAAGAGGTGGTTTTTTTTTTAAACAGAAATTCTGCCTTTTTACTCTCTTTAAAATATAAGCTATTCACTGGATCATAGGATTGTATGAAATGTGAGACATTTTGTGTGCAGTGGCGGCAGAAATGGCATGTGAGCCACTTGAGGAACAGAAACAAATACAGGAAGCATGCTTTGATTCAGTTTATCCAATACAAGTAGGATACTAGTGTTAGAAGACAAAAAGGAGCAGAAAAAGCAGAGTAATCACTGAAACTGAATCCATTGAGCAAATGTAGGCTGACCAGGCTATCCTACAAACATGCTGAATTTCACCAGGAGATAAAGTACTGGAGATACTATTAAATGTAATTGCACACTATGTTGTGAAGTCCCTGGAAAGCTGTGTTTTGAAACTGCCCTGACTTGAACGGTTCAGACTTTTTACAGTGAACAGTGTCCATGATGATGCATCTTCAGGAGCCTTGACATGGTGCTCTTGCATGGTTTGGTAAAGGATTGCTGGTCTCTATTTTAAATAGATTTTCTTCCTTCTCTATAAGACAGTCAAGAAGTTGAAGTGTGGCAGTCAAAAAGATGCTGGGGAGTTTGAGAAGATGTACATCAGAGGTTATTACCTGCCATCACATAGCCAGACTGTGGACCCGTTTCCCTAAAGTGAGATTTGGTGACTGACATTGTCCTGTTTTAAATAGCAGTTAAAATTCTGGTGGAGATCAGCAGTATGAAAGGGAATTTGGATAGTAAATGTTTCAAACAAATCTTAGGAAGAACTTTGTTTCATTTTCCATTTTGTCTGCTTTCCTGAATTAATTTCACATTGGAAAAGGGGGACTGATTGTTGGATATTCTACCCTTAATTGTCATTAAAGAGTTCTTCTTTTGAATCTCTTATTTATTCACCTTCATATTATGTAAACTCATATTTCTTCAAGATCTTGGCTTTTTTTCAAAATCTGTTGGGAATATTCTGGTTACAGGAATGCATTCTAACATAACTTGTTACAAGGAATCAGGTCTTGTAACAAAATGAAGTCCATCCACAGAACTCATGAGATTTACAATTTCTTCCAGGTTATATAGTCAATTATAGCTGTTTCACCCTAGCCATGTGCTATACCTGGGTCTCTCTTTTGTGTCAGTTAATCTGTCGGAGTCAACTTTATTATTCCAGCTGTGAAAACTCCTCTTAAAAATCTCTGTTATGTGGATAGATAAGAGAAAGTACTTACCTTCACTTTTAAAGAAGATCTCTATTTATCTAGTAGATGAGGCATGCCACCAAAGGACTCTGTGGTGTAGCCGTGGTGTCATGTCCCAGAGTCCTGTTTCAATTATGTTATGATTGGATACAGAAGCTCTCTCTGAGTCGTGACTTTAAAGTAGGAGATATCTGCTTGCCCATTATAAGCCCTATATTTTTACTCCAATATGTAACGCACCTTGGATTGACTTTTAAGAATTTTTTGAGGTGATACTTGTAATTATTACTCTCTTTATTTACTTGTCTTTTACTTTATCTTAAACAAGAGTTTTTCACCCACTGTACTTTTCACAGAAGAGATGAGTTGTTAAACAATGTCTTTGTGATGTTGAATAATCTGGAATAATGTGGTAAATTTATACATTCCAACAGAAAGTTTTCAGTCCTCTCTCCTGTCAACATTTTAAACATTTGGTCCTGAGTTAAAGTAAGATTAAATAATAACACTTTGGGAGTTCTTAAAAAAATTGCACCTTATGCCAACATATGTGAAGACGATGGTTTTTTGTCTTTTGATTTGGCTTGCCTCTGGACTACTTCCCTCTAGATTTCCAGTTGTCCTTAAGAGTGTGATACATTGCTGACTTCTGCATTACTACTTTGCAGTTTCATCTTCAGCTCCTAGATCACCCCGACCCATAGGATGACAGAGTAATTTGGGTTGGAGGGGACCTCAAGAGCTGTCTAGCCCAACCATTAGCAGGAGTCCATAGCAAGGTCAGCATGAGATTAATACAGGTTCCTCAGGGCTTTATCTGATCAGGTCTTGAAAATGTTCAAGGGTGAAAACTGCACAACTTCTCTAGACAACTTGATCCATTACATCCCTATACCTATAGTAAAAATGTGCCTACTTATACTAGTCAGTGCTGCTGTGAATTGCTTGGCTCTGTCTTTTTGATATCCTCCCCTGTATAACCTGATAAACTGATGTTAGGTACTCCCATAGCTATCACTTCTCCAGGCAGAATGAGCCCAGCTGCCCCAGACAGCTTGGTGGCCTTCCAGCAAACTCAGTCGAGTAGATTGATGTCATTGTTTTACTTTGGGTCTCAAAACTGGCTACAATATTCTAGATGCAGGCTAATGACTGCAGAATAAAGTGGAATAATTACTGCTCTTGTACTACTTGTTGTGTTTAAGTCAATACAAGCAAGGATGCCCTTCTTTCCTGACAAGTCCAGGTGCTGACTCACTTGGTCTTTTTTCTTCCTACCCTAACTTAGCAGTAGGATGCTATTTGAAACACAGCTTTGTTCCACAGTGAAATCAGGTTTTAGGAACTCCTTTGTAAGACCTCATTTTTGAGTACTGGTTAGTGAAATTGATAAATAGAAAACACCACACCACAAAGGGAAAGATGTGAGAACTTCTGAAGTAGGTTTTTTTTCAAATGTTCAATGGAAATATGAATGCTCCTTTTTACTGATATTTTAATTGGTGGCCTATCTTCATTGGAAAATAGAATGGTTTAGGAGGTGAGTTTTGCAAAATCAGGTTAAAGTCAGTTCTTTTTATTCAAGGTAGAAGTGGATTGGAATGTTTTGAATAATGAGGAAAAAAATTATTGCATAAGGAATGGGAGTGAGGGATGAATGTACAGAGAACCGCTGTACGTCCAGCTAGATTTACTGGTGCAGGCACTGTGCTGCTCAGAAGTAACAACACCGTGTGTAACTCTCTCCTTTATGTTAGTGCAAAGCAAGAATGCCAGCAGAGGTGCATAAGGCCAGGCTTAGGACATCAAAGGGTGCTGCATACAAAGCAAAAACTGGCTGATGGGAGAACAGAGTTGCAATGATGGAAATGTTATTCATCAGAAGCAAAATATAGAGTTAAAAAAGCAAGATCCAAGAATTAGAAAAAAAAAAAAGGAGGAAGATAGGATAGTATCCAGGACTACAAAGCAGAAGCCAGGATCAGCAGCCAAGAATGAGTCTAAGGTACAACTGTCTGCAGCTCCATATTGAGAAGCCCAAGGCAGAAGTGGAGCTCATTATATACCTAATACAAGAGCAGTGCAAGAATTAATCTCCTGAGGGACAGCTGTGTGCCATGTGATAGCTAAAGCAGAGCTGGCAAAGGCAGACCTGGCTGGCTGCACCTCAATTGCCTTGATGGATCTTGGCAGGAGTGACAAATGCAACCACAGATTATTGAGCTGGCTAAGTATAAATTACATGCAAGGGCAGATTCATCATAGTCTTCATCTTGAATTTGTGTGTATGCAAGCTACAGATAAACATATATTGTATGTACTCGTTTGTATATGGTATTTTGTAAAAATGTTGAACATTTTGCTTTACATAAATGTAATGTTATTGTTATAATTATTAGTACTTATTTGGCTTTAATTTTAATGGCAAACTTCATTAAGCAGCCATTAAGAAAAGTTTTAGAAAGAATCAAACAATCCAGTAACATTCACTCAAATGATACGTAGTAACTAAAATTTGCAATGCCTTGAGAGGCTGTGAATTTGCACCAAAAGCTATAGAACATTTCAAATTGCTGTGCTCTGGCTGTTTGAGAGCTTTTGTTAGTGAGTCAAAGAACTATTGAAATAGTCCAGAATGGTTCTGTAATCTTCTGGTAGTAGCACAATGGACAATTGTCTGAAACATCTTCCCAACATTTTGATCACTAAAAACATTGACCAGAATTTTATGTCCCTATATAAATGCTAGCAAATAAAAACCAATGAGTAGACTATTAAACAAGAAAAGATAATAAAATAGAAAGATGGTTAGAAATCACTGACAATGTAAATTGCCTGGACAATTGCATGATTGTATAGTCCAAGATGGAAGACTGCTAACAATAAAGCAGCATGAAACACTTTAAAACTCCCTTTGAATTAGGAGTTCAAAAACAGTTTCTTTGCAGAAATAAGAGCATCAGTATCAGAGGAGCTGTAGCTCTATGTGGCCTGTCAGCCATATACTGGTAGTTCACAAAGAGTTCAAGATGTTTGCAGAGGTTGTTGTATTAGGAAGCTGAGCAGGTATTTGGTTTTCAGCTTTCATGATCATTAATTCATCACTAAAGGACAGTAATCTCCTAAAGTTAAAAGGCATGAGCACTAACACCTAACTGTCTTTTGTTAGGGTCTCCATCTGATTATTCTACTAATACAGATGAAAATGCTTTTAGAAACTTTAGAACTTGTTTGATACAGCCTATAATAATGAAATTTTTCTTGTTCTTCAACACTGCAAGATAGAACAAAACCATCTTGCTATTAAAAATTACAAAAGCAGCTTCTAACCAATCCCTCTGCTTGGAGCAGACTTCCCATTTTTGAAACAGCTTGAAGAGTCTGGGTGCTGTTACTGCTTAATAGGTCATAAAGTCCAGAATGTTGCCTATATTATATAAGTCTTGATTGGGTTGAAAATGAAAATTTAACCTTATTCCAACAAAAGAGGCCTATATTTCCAGCATGCAGAAAGTCAGGAGATAATGTTCCTAATCTTGTGGCTGGTATTTAAAAAAGAAAAAAAAAAGAATTTGAAAGAAACTTTTAAATTAACCTGCATGGTGGGCAAGTACATTTCACCACAGCCTGGACCTCCTGGTTGTCCAGCCCAGGGGAGGTATGAGGCTCCTTAGTGTCCTTGTACCCATGTTTTCTGCTGAGGGAAATTGGAGCACACAGAGTAGTTGCTGGAGCTGGTGATCCAAATCAGTGGCCATGCTGATCCAGCCCAGGGGGCTGCAGTTCCTGGCAATGTGCATTCAGATGGTGCAAATCATACAGCACTGTACATAAGGACAGCACTGGAGAGGGATGCAAAATGGTATCCATTTTTCAGATATAATGGGGGCTGTTGGCACTTGGTTATAAATTACTTCTTTAGTCCAATAGTTGATCTTGTCATACAGCTGGTGACATTTAGAAAAAAAGAAAGTGAAATTTGGAGGAAGAAAGCAAGGAAGTATGTGAAAAATATGAGGAAGTGATGCCTTGGGGCAACTTTAGCCACTCAAAAACTGAAAAAAACGTAGTGCAATGGTTGCACTTTATGATCAGAGTATATGATATGAAAGAACTGAATACTTTTAAAAAATTGATGTTTGCACAATGGAAGTGTCATTTTACTTTTGAGGCAGTCAGCAAAGGAGCACTTCAAACACTGCCTTATATAGAACTGCAATTTAAGAAACAAATGTAAAACTAAAGTGCCAGCATAGCTTCTGTCTGACATGCCGTATGGTTCCTTCAGTCTTGTGTATTGGAGTTACTGAAACACTATTGTAATCCATTTCCTAAACAAAATTAAGTCAGATAGAAAGTCAAAAGTAGGCCCCAGCAGCAGGATAAAGAGTAATTTAGAGCAGTTAATGAATGAATATGAGAGATCTGAGCTTTGTCCAGCAAGAAAGACAATTTCATTTCATTTACTAGATGTTACCTTGGCAGGCAGCTAGCAGATGCTGAGACTGTAACTCAAACAAGGTATAAATTAAATAACCTTTAAAAATATTGTATATTAAGACATTCAAAATTATTGAAATGATCTATTAACTTTCCCAGTTTTAATCTTGAAACATCCTGAAGCTGTAAGGGTCAAAAAATATTTCAGTACCATCTGATGCAACAAAAAACATTTGATGGGAAGTACCTTTACATAAAACTGAGGAAAAAAAAAAAAGAGAAGGTACTGGTTTGATGATCTTTTTTCACATATGTTTCTAAAATTATTTACCTTTAAGTTGCTTTTCTTGCCAAAGCAATTATCAATCTTCACTGTATATCACTAGACTATTACTATTGCATTGGTTTAAAAAAAAATCTAAGCAACACAATAAGGTGTTTTTTATTTATGGAAATGTCTGATTTGCTATGCAAATATTTTAAGAACTTGTGTTCTCCAGGTGTGGAAATGAAACAGAGAAAATAAAAACCACAGGTTTTTGAAACTTTGTGTGTTGCAGAGTGACTCTTTAGAATAACTTTGTGCAATGCTGATACTGTTTGCCACTTCATTTTTAATTCAGAAGGGCTCATTTCCATGGACTGCTGGGCAAGCTCAGTGTAGGATCTGTAGACTGATGCCTGTTATTCTATGAACCACCACACCTAATTATCTATCCCCTAACTGCATTGTGATTAACAATTCCATCAATGATTTACTTGTGACACTGTGGTCCATCTCTTTTCCCCAAAGCGGAGCCACGTCAGGCCTGCCATTCTGTCGGTGTGCCCGGCCTGGGGACAGAGCACTGGCAGTATGACCCCTGTTCACTTGGGCAGTCATGTCTTGGCTGTGCCTGAACCTGGTGGGAGCCAGTGCAGTATGGCCATGGCAGCACAGGGTTTGGCACAGCAGTGGCATCTGCCTGGGGGCTCACATGGTGCTGAAGGCCTGAAGCCAGCTCTGTGCTGCCTTTTGCATAGTCGGTGATGGCAGCCCAGTACACCAGGCTGCACTTCCTGGTCTTGGTAGTTTTAGCTAAAGTTTTACCTAAAACTTGGTAGTTTTAGGCTAAATCAACACAAACTACATTTATAACTTTGGCTTAAATGAAGAATTATCCAAAGGAAGGTTAGGTGAGGGGATAGGACGCAATATATACACATTTCTCTAGGCATAATTATTTTTTAGTTCTCTAAAGGGCTAAGTAGTTGCTCTTTTAAAAGGAGTTGTTGAAAAAGAACTTTCCTTTTATTCTAATATTCCATTATCTCTGATGATCAGAAGAGCTGTTTAATCATTGCTTTTACATTCCCAAATGAATATATAAGTAATAATAAGTGCTGTCTTTTTTATCGAGCAAAAACATTAATGGCATCAATAGAACCCATCAGTAAATATTGAAACTTTTGAATATTATGAATGAATCACAGAGATACTCTGAGTTTATGGGTGGCTAAGTTCACTTTCACACTTAAAGGCTGGGAAGGACTTGACTGGTTGTCAGTGAAAACAAATATGGTAAATTAGTACAGATCAGGAAGAAGGATGCAGATTGCTGCAGAATGTGCAACCATTTTTGTAAGTGTGGAGCTATGGCTTGGTCACTTTCTGCAGCAGGTGTACAGTCTAACTTGCATGAGCATTTTTTCTTGTTTTTATTTTATTTCCCTGTCTTAAAATGAGCAAAATAACTCTTTCTAAGTGTAAGAATTATTTATGATGAAAGACACTGAAATGCTTTCTGAAATCCTATTTAGATACTGCAGTCTTTCAGAATATTTCTCAGTGTAACATTCCTTGTAAGAGAACAGAAACAAATTATCTGTGTAGTTCATGAAAGACAGTTCTTCTAAAATTGTAAAAAAGGGACAAATTTGATAGCTGAACCCGGACACCCTTCTCTTCTGCAGTACTACACAGGTTTGCCATTTTGCATTATGAATTATTTTCTCCATGTGGCTGAGTACAATGTTCCTACTTCCAAGAGTTCAACAAGCCACGGATATGTTAGGTAGATTATTTTATCCCATTGTTTTCTTTCAGTCCTGTCTGTGCTGCTCTTCATATCTTTCTGTATTGTCTTATTTCCAAACAATCACCTGGTGATTATTGACAATTCATCTTGCAGTACTGTTTTCCTGAAAAGATTACCAGTAGCAGCCATCAGATTTCTGTATATACAAAAATATTCATCTATGAAGAGAAGAAGGAAAAATATCTTTCTATTTATTGTGTTTGCATATAGTGCAATGCAGAGTGGCACAGACAGCATAAATTTAGAGTTAATGTGTAACAAAACCAAATAGCCATGATATTTTGTTCAGATCTAACCTGAATACTGCGGCACTATGTGGTCAATGTTGTATGGAGTTACTGCTGACGACCTGTCACCTGCCAGTTCCGTGGTATATACGGTTAACAAGCTCAAATACCTTTGTAATCTTCTTGTTTCTGAGGCACATGCACATTTTATGTACAAATTACCTCTAGTCCTGTCCCATCTTTCCAGACTTACCAGCCCAGCAGTTCAGCAAGATGCGGGTTTGTTTGCACAGCTACAACATCACTTTGTCTTTTGATTTGATAATCTTATCTATCTATTGACTTGGGGGGAAAAAATTAACATTTGTCAGTTAGAAGTTCTTGCAAACAGGCTAGGCCCCAAAAGAGACATGTACTTTATAGATAGGATGCAGCACATTCCGTCTCCTGTTTAATCTTTCATGAGCTTAGTAATCACAGGCAAGTCACTAATCTCTCTGCTTTCCTTTCTGCACTGGTGAAACAGTTGTGGTAAGAATATTCTATGAAGGCTTAGATGTCTTTGCTAAGTTTTGTGAAACTTTTGTATGTGCTGGAAGTTTTGTACAAGTTGAAGCTGAGGAGCTAATAACTTAACTAGGATAGCAAAGTAAAATTGATAAAAACCAAGATAGAGCTTCTATTCTGTATCAGTGAAAAACTTCATTGTAAAAGTTCAGGCAATGTGGTGACAAAGGCAGTTTAGATAGCTCCAGGGACCAGCTCCACAACTGATTTGTGGTAGCACGTCACGACAACACTGGATCTTTGTCCCTTTCCTCTTGCAGTATCGGTCAGGGCGGGATCCTCATCGAGGCTCAGACAATGTTTCCAATAAGTCTTCGGACAGCGATGTCAGCGATGTCTCGGCTGTGTCACGGACCAGCAGCGCCTCCCGTTTCAGCAGCACAAGCTACATGTCTGTCCAGTCAGAGCGCCCAAGAGGAAACAAAAAAATAAGGTGAGCATGATGAGCTGTAGTGCCAGCTGTAGCTATGTAATTTGAGTAACTGAACGCTTATCAATATTTGTTTTCGACATTAGCATTTGTCCTAGAATGAATTTATCAGGGATTTTGCAAAATGCTGGTTTAAATGTCTTTTTCATCTAATACTTTTTGAAGTTTTCATGGTATTTGTGTTTAGCCAAGTTTTGTCATCTTGGGTTATCTAACATACACTAAAATAACAAACATACACTGTAAGCAAGCATTAGACACACTTCCTGAAAGTCCTTTCATAAAATATACTTAATATGGCTGAAAAGACAGTTTAACTTGCAAATTTGTGCCAGCAGAGGCATCTTATTTTTCTTTTAAACAGAGCGCTGAACTTTTCTGATGTATTTTTTAATATTTACACAGATAATTTCAATTTAACACTTTGCACTAGTCCAATTTAATTGTAGGTGTACAATCATTGAACTGCTCTTCAAAAAGTTGTACATTCTGTATCTGTGACCAAAACACATCATTTTCTTTGCCCGAAGCCTGTGTGCACTCAGAGGGGCTTTGGCTTTCATTTGGTGCACAAATGAAAGTTAATTTTTCTAGATGTAACCCACCTCCATCACCTATATTAATTCTCAGAAAATTTTCCTCTTGAAAGACACAATACTTTGAAAAAATTGTTTGACCTTCTGCTTACGTGAGCATTGTTAGGACCACATTGTTTCTGCCATACAGTTCTGTATATGTTTCTAAATGTGAAGTATTGCTGCAAGTACTCCTGCAAGTTTTATTTGAAGAGGGACTTACAGACTGTCCTAAGAAAATATTCCAAGGCCCTAGTGTAGGTTGCAATCCTATTCAGCATGATTTACCTTATGAATGCTTTTATCCTTTAGTTTTTATTTAATTTATTTTGCATTTCTTTTCTTCATGCATGCTCTTCTCCATGACCTTAACTTTATTCTTTTCTTTTTTCTTTTTGCATGCCTTTTTCAATTTTTGTTGACTTCAGAAGGACAAGGGATATAGAGGGGAAAAAAGAGGGAGGGCTGGAAGGGGATGAACAAGATGAAGTATTTCCTGAGGAGGAAGAAAAAGAGGAGGAGGAGGAAAAAGCAAAAGAACAAGAAATTAATGAAAAAGGGGAAGGGCAAGAGGTGACAGAGAATTGTGATAAGGAGGAGATCAAAGAATCAGGGCATGATGAACAAGCTCAAGAAGACCAAGCTGAGGAAGGGAAAGAGGATGACAGGTAAAATACACTTCTGTTTGTATAGACCTCTTCTTCCTTCTGTACCAGTACCCTGCTTGTCTTCCCTTTTTATTCCCTTTGCTTGCTTATTGCCTATGCTTTCTGCAGCTTGTTTTGTTTGTTTTTTGCTTTCAGTCATCACGCTTTCATATTTAATCAAGTTTCACTCTCAGCTTCAGTGAGCTTGTTCTGCATACCAAATGAGACAGCACACCAACTTGACTCATTAATATGCATGCAACTGCAGCATATTATTTTTTAAATTAGTTTAGACTAAAGTTTGAGTTTGACTATAAAAACCAGTAGAAATTGTAAGCTTCTTTGTTATATTACCTACTTGAATTATCATTTCATGGAAAAATCTTTTGTTGAGTGAAAAGGCAGCAATATGACAATTATCTTTACTTCTATTTATGGCCATAATAAAGAAGAAAATTTGGACTTTTTTTAATCCTCTCTGTGTTGCATACTGATTGACAATCAATGTGGATAAAGCAGAGTCTTCCTTTTTTTTGTTGTTTTTTTGTTTGTTTGTTTGTTGGTTTCATGTTCATAGCTGTCAAGTATTGCTGCATTGTGGAGAGATCATGCATATTACAGCACAACTGGCTCTGGTTTTATGAGATAATATTCTAGAATTATACATTTTGCCACAAATACTTAAAACCATATAAATTTCTGCCATTTTGTATTGCAAAATCCATGTATGCTGCACTGAAAGAAACACGATATTCCTTCTTTCTTCATTATCAAAAAATGGGTTTCAGATTTGATGAATACTCTTGAGCCTGTTCTGACTCACGCAAGAATGGCAGAAAATCTCACAAAAATATATTTTCTTTTAGCCTGACAATTCTGCACTACCTCTAGATGACTTATGCCTGTAAAATTGTGCTCGTATACACTAGGGTAAGCACAGAGCATTCTGTGGGAATCCACTTTCTGTTCTTGCTACAAACTTGCATGTGTACATTCCTGTACATGCTCACACACATAACATACCGAAAACAAAGGGGATGCAAAGAGAGAATCAAAATGCCTAGTGTATAGTCTCAGGTGATATGGCTTTTATATATGGTGCCATCATTCCTTCCCTCATGTTCATGCATTTTAGAATTTAACAAAAACACGTGTTTAGAAACAGCTATCTTCAAGAGTGCCTTGACATACATGTCCAGGGACCTGCTGTGTGGTAGAGGTGATTTAAAAGGTGATTTAAAGGCCTCTTTCTGTCCCAGTTCCCACTAATTTCCCAGTTCAATGGATCTGAAAGTCCTGCCCTTCAAAAGCATGACTCTGTTCCTGGTTTCTAGATTTCACTCAAGTTAGTCTTTAGCCAATATGCTGTCCCTCACAGATAGTAAAGTCCTCTTTGAGAGACAACTCCTTGTTCCCTGTGCCAGCTTGTTCCTCTGGTTTTTAGCTGTTCTCTGCCTTCAGTCAGACTCTCTACTTGATAAAGAAACAAGATGTTATTAAGTGACTGTTGTGCAATGACTTTCACTTGTGTTAGATTTTGGCTACATGTTAATCAGTCTCAAATGTTATTTGCCCACCTTGCACATTTTGACCACTCTTAGTAAGCAAGTTGTGAATAACAGAAAAGTTAATATTCACCTTCCTTTCCCTTGGTAGAGCCAGTACTCGTATTTTAGTATTGTCTGAACATTTTTCTAGGGTAAGAACCAAACAGAAAAGACAGGTTGATTCCTGGATAGAGACAGGTATAGGCATGTATACACATTTATATACACACATAGTTGTGTGTCATTAATATTAACAGAAATATCATGACTTGTGTATTCACTGGCCAAGCCTGAAGGCAGGATCAATTGTCAGTGTTTTTCCAAATCCAGTGTCTTCTCCTTGTTTCTCTGTAAATATATAAAATGCCTTATACTTAGTAATTTATAAGTTAATGACTTCAGCTTTCAAAAAATAATGTTTTCAAACACACCACCAATATTAAAATAAAACATATCAATTAAACATGTCAATAGATATTTGAGCAGCCCAGCAGAACAAAGGCAACCAGTTCTTCCATGATAGAATAGTAGTAAATTATCATCTAGTTCTTGAGCTCTTGTGCATCAAGAACAGCTATATTGCAGATGGGAATTTTCAATATATATTTTTACTTCAGAGGTGCATCTTTAATTGAACAGTGCCCTTTCCTCTGGGCACTCTGGGATTCAAGGGCTGCTTATAATCACTCCATCATCAAAAATTACCTCATTAATAATATCTCATACTTCTTGATGTTACTGTGTTTATATACTTTATGAGTAATGGTAATAGTCACACTAAGGTCTTCAGTCTGCTGAGCTAATGGGTGGGTTGAAATGACCGTGAACATAGACATCCATCATGAATTCATCACATGCCTATTTTAAAGAGTACCTTGGCACAATAAACTGCATTAGCTTTAGGAGCACTGGAACATATTAAATCAATATTTTTTGGCAGAAATAGTTGCATCATCAGATTTTGCCTTCATTAAACCTTGTAAAACTAAACTTTGGCATATGGTTGACCTATAGGGAAATCATAACTGTGTTCTTTTTTGGCAATACATGTTAGCAAACAGCCAGGGTGGCTCCAGCTTTGTAGTTCAGTTTCATTATGTACAGTTCACTGAAATTATTTCTTAATTCCATCTGCCTAAGAATCTCAAGGCCCAAAAAAAAATCTTAGATCTAATCTTTGAGCATTAATACTTTTTATTGCAGGTAATCTGTTTAAGACTGCTCTAAATCTTATCCTTCCTTAACATTTTTCTAAATATCAATCCTAAGCATTAATTCTGATGGTCACAATAGTTTTGTTTTATCTTATGAATACACAGCAAGTGTAATCACAGAGCAGGATTTCACTGTTGAAATACAGTAGAAAAACACAACCTCTGTTCCAAGCACACAGAGTCTAAAGAATGAAATTACATAGGAGTCCAGACAGGGAAGCATAGAAGAACAAAGAGATGTTCCACATGATAGGAGATAGTTACAACATTGTGTTGGTGACATCTTGACAACAGAGAATGCTAAGAGGAGATCTGAGGAAAGAAAATAAAATAGCTTTGTCAGTGTTTCTGGAGAGCTCTTTTCAAGCATTCAAGACAATGACAACAAAACATGAGGTGCTTGCTAAAAATATATCAAGTGGATGATGGGGCAAATCTGATGAGCAGCAGGAGTTGATCTTTCAGTCTTGAATGAGAGAAATTAAATATGATAAGAAACAAATGTTAAAATACTAGGAAATAATGATGAATTGTGTACAACTGTGTAAAAGAGAGTATAAATTACTGATGTGTGGAGAAAGACGAGACAGCCAAATAGAAAGGCTATGAAACTAATCTTTTCTCTAGTATCCTGGAAGGAATTATTGGGTAAATTTCCAGGGCTGGAGAAAAGCACTGCAGTATTTGTCATTTGAAATTGTGAGAGAGTGGACAGAGCAATTATCTGTGTGGGTAGACAGAGAGGTCAGAGATGTGAAATAAAAAGCATGTGCAAGTCACAAAGTTTTGCTATGTATTGGAAGGAATCAGTGACATCCCATGTGAAGAAAGGAAGTGAATTCTAATAGACAGTAGAAGAAATAAAGCTGATTAAGTAGGAAGATGACACAACCAAGAAAGGAAAATTTGTAGTGGAAAAAGTCAGCTGGGATGTAATTTTGCAGAGCACTTGATTCAAGAAACACGATGCAGGACATAATTTTAAGTAATGTCTTTCTTCAGATACAAAACCTTTTCTCTTCCTAATGGTTCTTCATGCTTTTTGTGTCCATTCCTTTGTTAAGTATAAAGATTCATTTCAAATTCACTTTCCAATTTTAGTTCTGGTTCATTCAGTACAAAAAAAAAAAAAATTAGAGAATATTTGTAGGTTTTAAAACTGACTCCTGATGAGTATGGGGCCTTAGTTTTGCATTAAATTGTAATTTTAGTATTTCAGGTTTTATGAGCCTTCCACTGTGACTGCAGCTATTAACAGTTAGATGCAGTATTTTGTAAAGCTGGCAGAAAAAGCATGTCAATTCAGTCTGTGCAACTCCTTCACAGTGATGGACACCAGTAATGTTTTTGAAAATCTGTATTCTGGTAAAAAAAATATTTAAAAACTGTACAAAAGATAACAAACACCAAGAATCCATTTTCAGCATGTGTGTTTGGTTTCTAAAAGCTATTTCAAAAGTATTTCAATGATTGCTTCAACTTCACTACTGGATGAAAGAAGTTAATTGTTTGGAAGAGAAGACAGTAGCCTGGAACTCTTTCCTCACTACATGATCAGTCTTTCAGCAAAATTACAGTACAGGCAGTCTGTGCTTCCAATAGCTATGGATAGATAGATAGATAGATAGATAGATAGATAGATAGATAGATAGATAAGGTTCACCCAGTGTTGTTTCTGCCATGGAAGGAGAGAGAATTTGGGTCCAGTTATGTCAGTGTTCATGCAGATTTTCAGGGAAAACCTGCCAACATGCAGTTTCCTGCAGCTCTCAAGAGAAGATGTTGGCCTAACAATTTTTTCACCGTTACAACAAAATGACCTTGCCATTCCTGGGCTGAGAACAGCAGGCTGCAGCTCAGTGCTTACTGGCTCTTTTCAGCTGCAAAACTTTTCATTGTCCGGGCAATTGGGGCAGCTGTGATGCTCTGGGTCCTTGAACAGAAAGCAGCAACAATATTTTGTGTCTAACATAACTCTGCTGCATACTTATGACTAGATAAGCAGAGCTGCTTACATATTGCCAGTCTATGTCTTCAAAATCAAAGGACCTAAAAGAAAGGTTTTTTCAGTAAGATTTTGTTAATATTATTGAGCTGGTAGAGTCTGTTAGGAGTTTATGACAAATTCTTGCACGTTTGAAGCATAGATTCAAAAGTCACTACTTTTTTATGTAAGATTTTTAACTTTAGTATTCTACAGCAAGGCAAATCTTCAAAAGCTATAAATTAATATAGTTACTGGGTCTATACCAACACACATGGACTAGAATTTGGTCATTTGTTTATTTAAATTTCCATAGATGTCATGCAGAAGAAAATTATCTGTAACTTCTGGAAAAATATTATGGAAAAGTATGCAAAAGATCAATGGTTCCTAAAGGAATTATACAAATAAATATATTTGTTGTGAAATCTGTACTGAGAGTAGCATACAAATAATTTAAGAAATCTAGCAAAGACACTTGTTACTAAGTTATTTGTCACCATCTATCTAACCTTGGAGACCTGTTTTTTCCTGTTACTTTGAAATGCAATAGATATATAGGCTCCTTTACAGCTAGTAAACTCATTTTGATCCACTGGGGTATAATAAATTAATGAATTTGGAAGTACACATTATTAACAGGTGAACAGTAAAAATACCTCCTTTGAAATAGTCTGCAGCTTTGATATACAGTGCCTAATAGGTTACTCAGACATTTTTTCTCAGACAGTAATGCGATATCAAGGCTGATTCCTCTCCATGACATTGAGGCTGCACTTTAATCTCTGTTGAGCCAGCTCTGACCTGTGATCCATAAAGCACTGATGAACTCCTCTTACTAAAGTTTGTTTAAAAACAGTGCATCAATAGTTAAAACAAAATGACAAGAGATGCAGGGGAAAAGCCCTGCAGTCATGCAGGGAAGTAGGAATGAAGGAAAAAAAATTAAAATGAGGCTTTAAAGCAAATATAAACACTTTAAAGCAAATATAAACACTTGTAAGTGTGTTGAAAAAAGATTCATTTTCTGAAAATATTTGAAATTAGATTGAAACATAAGTTCTTCAATAGACAGTCTTTTTAAACTTTATTTGTACAGGGTTGAGCACAACAGGTCTGTGGACTAGAATGGTAACAGCAACAACTAAAAGTGGGGTAGAAATCTATTAAAAAAAGGGGTTGAATATTGAAGCTCATAAGGCTCTTCTTTTCTGGATATTATGATTTTGTGCTTTTGTCTTAGTTATGTATGTTTTCACTCTTTTTACCTGAGTATTATTTTATTAAAAGAGTGACAAAATTCTATAAAATTAATATATATTCCTCTAAATTTACTTTATTAAAAAGAATCAGTAAGCTTATCACTTAGCTTTCTAAGAAACAAGCATAAACTCCTTCATGTTACTTCTTAGAAGTATTTCTAAAATCTAGTTACTGGGTTTGTGCCATTGCCTATAAAACACACTGCCAGACCCATCTGGCAAGTCTTGTATTTTAATTAAGGATCAGGACCCCAGTGCTGGTCTTATTATTGTGTGCTTAATAGCTACGGAAAGATGATGCTCCCGTGGTTTGCCATTGCCCATATATCTGATTTTAATGTCTTTTGACCAAGCATCTGAACATTTTCAGTAATTTCACTGTACCTTTGTGGTGTTCGTATTTCTGTTAAAGTCTGTAAGGTGCTACCTAAACAAGCTGGGAGATGTGTCATCAGGTAGCCCGTAGCAGGAAATAAAATTTCCTTAGAAATACCACAGGGAACCCATCTCTTCCCAGATGGTAACCATAACATAAACATTCCTAGAGAGGCCCAAGTAAACAAGAGGAGAGTTGCTCCAAGCTTGCCTAGTGTGCAAAGTGCACATTGCCTCAGCAGGGAGATCTGGTCATAGACCTGCCTTGCCTAGCTCAGAAAAACAAAGTTTGCAGGCTTGTGTTGAGAAAGATGTGAGACAGCTTTCCTCACAAGGTTTTCTTTTTTATGATGGTCTTAAGTTTTTTGTATGCTTTTATAATTTCCCCCAGAGACCAAAAGTGACTCAAAGTCATTTTGTCAAAGTGACAGAAGTCAGACAGGCAAGATCATGATGTCCCAGATAATGTCTCTTTGGTTGAAGTAATTATGGCTTCATATCTCTTGCTTGTGTCCATTTAGTTCTCAGTCCCAGAAGATCAATTCAGAGAGATGCTGTGAGTTTGGGAGACATTAGCAGTGCCTATTCTGACCCTGATTTTCAGAGTCCTCAAGCAACCCGAATTTACAAGGAATGAAGGAAATGTTAGAACTATTTTATTCTTTAGACAGCCGCTGCCACATACGTGCACATAAGCATTAAAATGAGCCTGAGCTCATATTTTGTGTGGTACTAATCAAAGCAATACAGCCTCTTATGAGTGAAGTATAGCTGCAGCTACAGTGAGATCCATATTGCTTACAGCAATTTATTCAAGTAAAGCTCTTTCAGGTCATCTGGCTCTTCCATTTGTATTATGTGATATTTCCCTTAATGTAATATCAGTAGTGCATCCTGTCCAGTTCCTGCATGTCTATCTTCCAAAGTTTTCTAAGTGTCAATGAGTTTTCTAAATAAGTAAATCTCCCTTACAGCAATTTCAGTTTAGCAAGATGATAAATCATGGTACTTTTTACCCTCAGGAAAAACATGTTGTCTCTTACCTCTGTATATTTTTGAGCATTTCAGACTTCAAGTCTGAAATTTTTCTCCCTCTCCTGACTTGATTTTACATTATTTCTCTGGTGATTTTAGGTCTGGGACACATACTGGATTTAACGTCTGGTTTAGCAATTCACTGCTTGCTTTTCATTTCATAGAGCTCTATGCAGCCCTTCAAGGAACAACACTGAGCAGCACTAAGCAAGTTTGCAGTGTAGATTTTGACTTAGCAGTGTTAGTACAGAAAAATGGCCCCTATCCCCCTATCCTCCATCCCTGTTGGAAGACTGTAATTCAACAACATGTTGAAACAAGCACACAACATTTAACTTTCAGATAAAGTACATGCAAGGTGCATTTCTGCAAGAGACACTCTCAATTAAATCAGGTTGCTCATGATCAGTTTTAATTTGGCAAGCTAGTTGTTATCCAGCTTTTACAAACACAACAGCTTCTTTGCCAGGTTGGGTTGAAGAGGATGCTTTCTAAACTCAAAGAATCTGGATGTTCAAAACTCATTTGGTCTTTGAATGCAGTGTACTTTCTTTATTGCCAAGCCCTCAGAGCTCGTATGGACATTTTATTACCATGAATATGACAGCTGACTAATGCAAGACTTCTAGACCTCAACTAATTTTCTTGTTTGACTTCTTTTGCATCCTCATAAAGTAAATAACTGGTTTAGTTCACTCTATCAAAGAAAGGGATTTCATCAAAGATTCAGTACTGTTTGCAGGGTAATAAAACTTTTCTGTAACTTTGCAAAGGAAAACCTGAAAATTTATCAATACTAGATGAGAGTTAATATAATCTTCATTATAACTTGTTTAAATTAACAAAATTTTGTCAACTGCATTGCTATTTAAAAAATAGCCAATTATTCTATCAGAGATTGTGAAAACTTTTATCAAAAATATCTGAAGCTCTGTGTATAATTCAACTACAAGTGTTTGGAAACTGCTGGCTGTTACAGCATTTTTTTGCATCACTCGTTGTGGGAATGTTTGGTAAATGATCTAATGGTCTGACTCCAAACGATTTTGAAATTTTTCCTGTTTGAAAAGAAATATGCTAGAGATGTCATGGAAGAAGTTATACATCTATTAATTTATAATATTAAAGCAGTGTGGACAGCTTTATATCTACCAGAGAGTGGGAGATCCAGCTCAAGTCAACCTATGTACTGTAGCAGGTGAGGTATTCCTGATTTGCAATGCAAGAGATCTTTGTAAAAAAAAATTAATATAAAAATATTGCTACTCATGTCTTGAGATGTGGCCACAAGTTTTCTTTGAATAGTAATAAGCATAAAAAAATAGATTATAAACACTGCTCTATTCCCCCCCCAATTTTCTTGTTATAATTTCAATAAAATATACCTAATAATTAAGTCAGCCTAGTAGCTGTTAGAGATTTATATCACCAGTAAGTTAATAGAATAATTTTTGACCAAGAGGGTCTCCAGAGACTAAGTCATTATAATTTTGAACCTGCAGTGTGCCTCTTTGATGTGAATTGGCAGATGAGTATGTGCATTGGCCGGAAGCATTGTTCCCATGGAAATGGTATTTCCTACATCACAGCTGTCCCCATAATGCTGTTTTTGTTAAATTTCTTCAGTAAATTAATGAAATAAGAGCCTCTCTGATTGAGTTAAAAGGTATATTAAGAATGGCATTAAAATTCATCTCCTGCTTGCAAAAACTGTAAACAAAGTCTTCAGTGAGTCTTCCAGTCTCACAGACATGTATCAGAAAATATATATTACAACAATTGAAAAATTGTTAAAAGCCTTTCCCTAAGACATCACAGCCCACAGCTGTACTACACACTTGGCAATGTGGATTTTCACTATTACGGATGCCTTATTTTCATTAGGAACTGTTGCCAGAGAACTAAGCTGGAAAACAGTAATGTTAATTTAGCTTTGACTTTGAAATAAAGAAATAAAGAAACCTCCAGGGTCTGCCAAATGACTTAAGTGTAATCTGATTCTCTGAATACATATGCTTATGGCAGAGCAATGGGATCACAAGTTTTCATTTCCAGTACTGCTGTAAAGATGACTGCAAAAATACAATCAGAATCCTCAAGAAGCCTACCAACAATATACAGTACAATGGATTGTATTTATATCTTCTCCTTCATATTTAAAAGTATTAATAACATTGTAGATTGGAAAAATGTCTGTGCTTCACAATCCTGGTTTTAATAAAGTGTATTCATTGATAAGGGAAAAAAACCACCAAGTTTTTCATATCAATTTTAGTCTAGCAGACATTGAAACAATATCTATTACATCTTTACTAAGTATTTGTAGAATAAGTGATATTCTTTATAATTTGTTAGTGATTACGAAGTCACCAGGTATTTGGATTCTGTACTGTTCCCTGTGTTGCTTTCTGCCATAGACTGGTGTGATTCAGGACCAGGGTCTGATTTAAAAACCAGTTTTTTATATCTTTAGCGGTACATTACTATTGCAGAACTTGCCAGTGTAGTGAAGAGGGAAGAGAAACTAAGTTGCAGAGTTGAAGTTTCTGTTATTGGGACTTATTTTGAGCTGGCAGATGGATTTTGATGCTATTTAACAAGCAGGGGAAAGAGAAGTGTTCACCTTACAAGAGTCTAATTATACTTTTGATAAGGACAGAAAAACGAGATGGTGGCAAAAGAGGTGTGAAAGGATATGTTCTGTGTTTTTTGAATGACCATGATGCCCAAAGATTTGGGTTTGGGCCTCTTTGTGGTTTGTATTTCTTGTCTACAGAAAAAAAACAAAGTCAGTGGATTTTCCTAGTTAAGCCTTTCTCATTGCTGCCTGTTGCCTTGCTTCTTGATTGTAGAGAAAGAATGGGCAATACTGCCCCATGCAACACTACAGAATGCTTGCAAAAGATAATGAGCTTCTTTAACCTGTGTGACTTCATAATTGCTTGTTGTAGCAGTAACAGCTTTCAGTGGAGTAATTGTCTTTAGTTCCTTCATCCCCATTCTGGTTAGTTTGCCACATATTGTAAATCTCAAAAGGCATGGTAAAGCATGAGGACTCCCAGGTGTCAGTATAGGTTTTTTAGTTTGTGTTTTGTTGGTTTTTTTGTTGTTGTTTTGTTTTGTTTTGTTTTCTGCCCTAATCAAAGGGTTACTGATGAAATTTGGCACTTACTGTACTAGTCATCCAGTTTTTAGAAAAGATTTCTGTTTCTATAGACAAGAATCTGACCCAGATGCCTTCTAACTCTGCAACTAATTCAAAAACAGCAGCCAAAGATTGCAGGTTTTTCCTTATGGCAACAGGACAAGAATTTCTGTTTGGTACATATGTTCCAATGAGGATTTATTGTGTCTGCACCTGTTTAATGGAAAATATAGTAGCCAAAAATATTACCCATTACTTATAAAATTAGTATTTTCTTGTAAGATTATTATACACTTTCAAGTCCATCAGAAAGTGAGAGAAATTGGATGAAGTTTCTGACTTGTTTTTTTACTATCTAACATCCAAAAATATTGACTAAGTCAAGTTTTTATCTGCAACCTCTTTAGGACCTAGAGTATTTTCCCACAAGTGCAGTCAATCTTACCCAGTGCAAGAGTTACAAGCCATATACTGTTGCATATAAAGTGGCTTCAAATCAGTTTCTCTGCCTTTAGCACAGGATTTTTTTTGCACTGTGAAATGTTACCTCTCCTTAATTGAAATCTCACAAACAACTTATTTCCTTCTTGGTCAGACATCAAGGGAATGGTTTGCCTAAAGTGAGAGATACCAAGACTAAATCAAAGATTTTCTTGTGAGACCTATTTCTCTGCTTCTCTTCTATGAGGATTTCCTTAGGCACTTTATGGTATTCCCTTCTAATAGTGCAACAACTCCAGAAAGGATTGCTTTCCAAGTAGCCAGTTCCAGTCATTGTTTAGGGGAAGTTTCTATGCCAATGTTTTCTAATCTGTCTGTAATTCAATACAAATATTGACAAACTGGGGAGAAAAACCAGATCATTTCTCTTATCTGCTGTAGGAGGAGCCTGGAAAACTTTGCAAACACATTTTTTTCAGAGAGTAATTGCACTCTCTGTTTTGAAAACAGGTGAGTCTCTGCAAAGAGATAGTGAGATTAATGGCTTTAAGAAATCCAGAAACTGAACGTGGCATTTTCAGAAGGCTGTGATTGAATAACAGTTTTGTATTTTTTTACTGTTTTGCTTTAAAAGCATTCAGAAAAAGCTTTTTGGCCAGAATTGGCCTGTTGAATATCATAATTTGAAAATAATCTGAGATTTCTAGTCTCATGAAGGAATTTAAGGTTAAGTCTAGACCAGTAAGCAAGAGAGGGCCAGGACATAGTCTTGGTCATCCATGTTGTTTAAACATCTTGCATTCTCTTTGGCATAGCTTTGTGCTGGAGACACTGATAAGGTGCCCCTGATTCAGATCAGAGACAATTCAGGAGATAGCATAGGTCAGGATCAGTTTCCTCTAGGCAGGATGCCTAAGAAAACACTGTTTTGGGAGGGATGTAAGCTGGCTGTATATATATAGGCTGTCAAGGTCAGAGAACAGACCTGACTCATTTGACTAACTGCTATAGATGAGCACTGGACTCTTCATTGGCTACAAAGACCATATTAAATTTCACAGAATCATAGAATCCCCTGAGTTGAAAGGGATCTGCAAGGA
Source organism: Climacteris rufus (assembly GCA_013398175.1). Lineage (NCBI taxonomy): Eukaryota > Metazoa > Chordata > Aves > Passeriformes > Climacteridae > Climacteris > Climacteris rufus. The sequence goes on from VZRZ01004834.1 coordinate 657,459, forward strand.
TCATCCAAGTCCAACTCCTGGCCCTGCACAGGACAGCTCCAAAAATCACACCATGTGCCTGAGAGCATTGTCCAAACACTTCTTGAACTCTGCCAGGCTTGGTACTGTGACCACATCCTTGTCGAACCTGTTCCAGTGCCCAATCACACTCTGAGTGAAGCATCTTTTTCTAAAATCCAACCTAAACCTCCCCTGACACAATTTAAGGCCATTCCCTTGGGTCCTGTCACTGGTCACCACAGAGAGAGAGATCAGTGCCTGCCTCTCCTCTTCCCCTCATGAGGAAGTTGTAACTGCAATGAGGTCTCCCCTCAGTCTCCTCCAAGCTGAACAGACCAAGTGTTCATCTGCTCTTCTTATGGCTTCCCCTCAAGGCCCTTCACCATCTTTGTTGCCCTCCTTTGGATGTTCTCTAATGGCTTAATGTCTTTCTTGTATTTGCAGTGCCCCAAACCACACACAATACTCAAGGTGAGGCTGCCCCAGTGCAGAGCAGAGCAGGACAATCCCCTCCCTTGCCTGGCTGGTGACGCTGGGCCTGATGCCCCCTAGGATACGGTTGGCTCTCCTGGCTGCCAGGACACTGCTGACTCATATTCAACTTGCCAGGGCACCCCAGGTCCCTTTTTGTGGCACTGCTCTCCAGCCTCTCAATCCCTGGTCTGTACATATATCCCCCATCCCAGGGTGCAGAACCCAGCATTTGTCTTTGTTAAACTTCATATGGTTGGTAATTTCCCAGATCTCTAATTTGTCAAAGTCTCTCTGCTGAGCCTCTCTGCCTTCAAGGGAGTCAGCGGCTTCTCCCAATTTAGTATCATCAGCAAACTTACGTAAAATACCTTTGATGTCATAGGTATCTGTCAGTCTGACTCCCTCAACTGGCTAACATAGTGTATTTTTAAGAATGTTATCTAGTAGTTAGGGCTGTCATACTCCACCATTGGTTTTAAATTACAAATATATACAGATATCTGACTGTAATTTGTTTTCTAATGTCTTATTTTTCTCTTGCTTTTTTAAAGAACTTACTGCTTTAGCTTTGACAATGTATTCCTCTGAGATGTATCCATCTTTCCTTTTTCTTTGTTCACTGGAAAACTGAAGCATCTGACTAGATTCTTACACAGAGACCTATCTGCCGTTCTTAGTTTCCTGAAGTGGTTTCCTGGATTTAGGGATAATACGGGAAGCAATGTTCCTTTGTGAGCTTTGCCCATCATCCTGTTCATGTTGATAATTTGGTCCTGTTAAGCCAAAGACAATAGCCTGGATGTCACCTTTACTCGGCTATTGCTGTAAGCTTGTGGGCTGCCACACAAACTGGGATTGTGTGATGATTTTGTTCTTGTTTTGGTTCTAATAATGTATTATTATGCCATTATACACATACTATTTGGACTAGGACAATTATTCCTGCTTTTATTTTATTCTTCTCATCCCCCACATCTGGCTGCATATTCTCTTTGTTGATGAAATTTTTAAGATTATTATATTATAAGACACATTTGAGAACTGTATTTTTACTGCATATCTGTTAATTGACTCATACAATTTCATAAATTATTTAATGTCCATTTTAAAATATTGTTGAACATATTTAACTGGATGTGTGTGAAATTATGCTTGTGCATATGTACATGTAAAGAAAACTTCCAGTAATTTCTGTTTCCTGTTAAGGGAAAAGGTTATGATTACTCTCTAAATTTTACTCTGAGGTTAAACTTTCTGTTACCTCAGAAAGGAACCAAACCTGACACACAACACGCAGTTTTCTGAGAATGATCCATTTGTGGCACTGTCAAAAGGCAGGCTGAGTAGAAGGATGGCTTCTAGTGGTGAGGATAGCAAGTATCTACCAAGAATAATTAGTGAATGAGGGCTTGGATGGCCAGAAATTATTCAGAGTGCTGGTGAAGAAAGACAACTCTAGGTGAACTATGAGGCACTATGAACCACTCACTACTCTCCTAGTACTTCTTTCTCAAAACTTTTTTGTGGAGAGAAGAATTAATTAAAAACAAAGGCCCTGGTATGTGATGGCTGTCGCCTCTGCCACAAAAGAAGGACACAGACACCTGTTGAAGAGAGAGCAAAGAAGTGGGGCCGAACTGGCCCAACTTTATTTTGTATGTCTCTTAGAAACCACAGTGGATTGGAGGGAGAACTCACCGCCCCTCAATCACACTGGTCAAAGGAAATATCCATCAAACTTCTCCGCCCAGGAGAAAGGAATGTAAATAATAAACTACTGTTACAAAAACATGGTTATGTTTACAGAGAATGTATGAGAAGCAGTTACAGAAGAATGAAAACATCTAGAACTGCAAAACTCAGGGCAACAGATGGCTTTCGCCAGGGGCTGTTTGCTAGTTAGGACTGTAACAAAGATGTCTTCTCTGCTGCTTTTAGAGAACGGGGAAAAACCCCAAACCTTTACTTAAAGCAAATGGTTTTAGAGCTCTACTGGGAAAAAAAATACAGGTTTGTGAACGAAGTTTTAGTATCAGCCATTTGTACTAGTATTTGGTATATCCACTGAAATCCTAATCCCTTTTTTCTCATTTGAATTCTCTTTCCTACCTTTCTCAAAAGTTGGCCAAGAGAAGGTGTCTGACTGAAATCTACATCATTATTAGCAAGTGTACACAGCAGAACAGTTTGTGATACAGAAGCCTTTAGACAGATGCCAAGAAGCTAAATTTTGTAATTTATAGTGCTTTCATAATTAACTGCATAGTGAAACTGTAGTGACCAACCTCTTTAAACACATTGATTTCTTTAATAACAACAACTGTTGTAATCCATTCCACTTAAACAGAATTACACATCTTGGAAAGGACACAAAAAGCACCTCAAAGGCACATTAAACTCAGGAAATGGTAACTTTCTATTCAGTCTAAGTTTTATATTAAAACACAGAATATTTCTGTTTCCACTGCTGACATAGGACCTTTCTTGAATGGTAATATGATTTATAAAACAACGCATTAATTGCTATTTTCCATATGACAAGAACCCACTGATTCTCTGGGTATTGTTTTTGAAAAATGGATCACTGAAATAAGTTGTTCTACAAGCAGTGAAAAAGTTACTTCCTGCATCAGCCTGTGTATGCAAATGAGCTTCTATACGAAATAGGAGAGATTCAATAATGACTTCTACTGCAATTTTTCCCCAAAGAGGCATTAATAAGATCTCTCTCCAGGGATCTGTTTTCAAAACAGTTTTAGAAACTAAATAGTTTAGTTTCCTACTGCTCTGTCAAATTTCATCTGATTTTAAAACATGTTGAAAAGAGAGAGACCTGACTGAAAACACACTCACATTAATCATATTTCCTATGAGAGCTTGGATTAAAAATAGCATTACTGGATAAGGGGCTCTAATTTTCTGATTCTTAGTAAAATTTTCCTTGAGATAAAGTTGAAGATACTAGCTCTTTCCAGCAATGTTTTTTCTAGACTTATAGTAATTTTTACATGCAAGGTAATGTTGAAACTCAGAACTAGTTTCTGTGTCATGTCTTTCCTGTGACTGGATCCTTAGAGGATTGGATTCAGTTAGTTTGATAAAAAATGCAGCATGTGATGTTAGCATGCAATATTATCGTCTGACAAGGAAGTTAACATAGTGCTAATAAGACACAGAAATACAAATTCTCTTTTAATATTTTCCCTGCCTTCCTGTTTTACCCACTCCTCCCTTGGTGATAAATGTACCAGTGAGAGTCAGTGTGTACTAATACATAACAACAAAGAGAGCTAAAAGAGGGTAAGAAAAAAGCTTTCAGGTTACCAGTGTGTTCAGTCTTTTGTTATTGTCTGTCCAGGCAAGGCCACTATGGCTCTCTCTCAGCATTGTTTTGTGCTTCTCCATCTATTGATCTAAACTCATTCATATTTTTCCTTGTAACTTCCCTGAGAAGTATACTCAGTATTTTTTCACTTGATGGTAAAGGTCTATTTCTATGAGCCAGCTCTTAGCTTTCCCTCTGGGTTGTGGCTAAACTACAACGTTTTTTACCTTCCTGCACATGCGGCTTAGCAACTAAGAGCAGAACAGTTTATGGGTTCCTTTCAGATGTCTTAAATAGCTGCCTCATCCCAATTTCCCTTAAATCAGTAGGAGGAAACCTAGCAATCCCTTTGCCTTTGAGTGCACTACGTTAATTCTGTAGATAAAATATTGACAGAATATATATTGCAAAAACTTTACATAGAAACAATAAAACCTTCCTTTTTTGAAATCTATTTCAGGCCTAAGGGAAAAGGAGTGAAGCTATACTCAGAAAAATTTGCTCTACAGCCTTTTGCTGAGCAGTAAAGCTCTAGGAACAGCCTTTGCATGTATTTGAAAATCTGTTTGAAAAGCAAAAATATTCATTGTTAACCTTTATATATTGGTGATTTAACACAAAAATAATTTCCCCTAGTTTCCAGAAGTGTTCCACTGTTTTGTGGATTGTTTAAAATGGCCTCTCATGGGGACGTTTTGGTGAGATGCACTGTAGAGAAAATAATAAAAGTCTCAGTTCGTGCAAGAACTTAACTGAAATAGAAAATTCTCTATATATTCTCAGGCCCACACGTAGTCCAGAGTTTGCAGTTCTGGATATTTGTTCAGACAACTACCAGTTAGATGTCAGGGCAAAATTTGAATAAGTAGTGTTGCCATCAGTGTAGATTGCTATTTCTGTGGAAAGGAAAGGTCCCTTAGAGGCTGGACCACTGGTAGATCCGGTTCCCCTGGGACACATGAAATGCTGCAGCAGATAATTTAGATGCAGCCACACAGAGCACATTTACACAGTCTGTAGATGAGTACAAAGATATATTAGAAGTGAATTCCATTTTATCAGTAATGATGATCTATGTCATGTAACAGCCAAATGTTGTATGAAATACATATCTAATACCTGTATTTGTTGATGCAGAGATGGAGCAAAAAACTTATGGGTGTTCATTACTGTACGGTGACTGACCTAAACCAGATTACTGAAAACATATTTGAAATAATGTTTACTAACTAAACTAGGCTTCAGATTGATGTTCTTTTCCACTCAGTAATGAATCAAGTGCTGTTTCCCAGAGGAATATAAGTTATTTGTGTGGATATATGTGAGTAGAAGAGGGGAAGAGCACTGACAGCAGAACTTCAGTTTTTCAAACAAAAAGCAGTTATATGCTAAACAGATGTATTAATTCTCTGTTATGCATTTGCTGGTAATAAGTTTTAAGCCAATCAGTAAATAAGCGCTTGTTTTCTGAAACAAAATTTTGATGAGTCAAGTATTTTAACAGTGGACCAACCAACAACCTAGAATTAAAGTTTCTCCTTTTACCTTCAAAACCAAACCCTACCTGTGTGATTAGTTGCTTTTACCCTCCAGGCTCCCAAAACCTTCCATCTGAAACCTGTCCTTTTCTGTCTCCCCCTTTTTACTCTTTGTCTGCACTGTTTATCCGTCAACTGGCTGACAGTGTCTTTACATCCAAAATGCAAAGCAGACAGATGGGCGTCTCAGGAAAGAACATGACAAAGAGCACCAGCATCAGCGGGGACATGTACACACTGGAGAAGAATGATGGCAGCCAGTCGGACACGGCAGTGGGCACTGTTGGTGGTGGCAGCAAAAAGAGACGCTCCAGCATTGGTGCAAAGATGGTTGCCATCGTGGGGCTCTCAAGAAAAAGCCGCAGCACATCACAGCTCAGCCAAACTGGTAGGAACTGGATTTTTTTTTTCTCTCTCAATTTACCATTTAAATGTACATTATGTTTATGTATTACAGTTTAATCATTTGAAGATCCTGTTGAAATTGCCTCATCAACAATATTCTATGGAATGAAGAAAACGGTCAAACATCTTTTTTCTCTGAACGTTGACTAACCTTTTTTTTTTTTAAAGTAAAGATCCTTTTCAGGTTGGACCGAAGCTTTTATTTTCTGCTTGCTGGAACCTGCTTAATACACTAATTCCTTACTTTTCAGGAACCAACATGAGCTGCACTTCTGTTTGTGGGGAGTCCTTACAGCAGTTTGTGAAGGATCACTTAAATGTTGCAAGATGCCTTTGCATTTGTCAAAAATGGTGTTTGCATATTTCAACATGGTTTTTTCACCTTTCAACATGTAACCTTATTTTGAATCATAACAATTTTCCTGAAAAAGATGTATGTTATATTTTATTACTTTAGTGCAACTATTTTATTGCTTTTAAATTAATTTATTTTCAGCCTACAAGTGTACTCACCATCAGTAGAAATTTTCTTCATTTCTGTTTATCTCAATTCAAATTTGATAATGAAATGTTCTAACTAGGAAAATGGAGAGTGTTTCTGCTTTTAAGCCTAAGGCATTTAAAATCTTACACATTTTTTTCTATTTCTTCCTATTTTGGGGAAAATCCATATAATGCACTCTGAAAAGCTCAATGTCAAATAATGGAACTATATAGGATGGGTGTATTTTACCTGGAAAAAATTACTTGTATTTGAATAACAGTCATATTAAAAAGTGTTTAACCAATGTATATAAGTATGCATATATATATGTATTGTATTTCAATGTATATGCAGAAGATATATTGTATGCTCATTTTTTAAGAAAAACTGTTGCAATGTTGTCATACGGTTCAACAGAAGTTTATAGTGTCCTCCTGTGTGAAGTCCCATCTGAAGGTCTCCATTGTGCTCACCACCATTCAAACACAGATAAGAGACTTTCAGTTCTCTCCAAAGTTTCCAATTTATATCATGAAACCAAAGCAATAAGAGTTTTAATGTACAACAAAATGAAACAAAACAATTATTTGCACTTTCAGAAACTGTGGTGAATTTTTAAAGTAAACTTTTGTAGGAGGGGGATTTAAAGTACTGTAAAGAGTAGAACTATAAAAGAAAGGAAAGAAGTAGGGGTAATAGTGCAGAAGGCATTCCGAAAGAGAGCAAGGAGCTTGAGTGTGTGACTTATTGAATGCAGTCTGAAGCAGGAGGGAATGAAGAAGAAGGGAAAGAATATATGTAGTGGAAGCTCTGGATATCATGCAGACACTGGTGACTCCATCAGTAGGCAAGTCCTTGCAGCAGGCTTGCATTTTGCCAGTTCACTTGGAGATTATGGAAATGGCAGTTTCATCAACATTTCTTATTTTCTCTGAGATTAAATGAAAGACAGATAAAAGATGAAGTTACCTTCAGTCAAATCTGGGAAGTGTCTGGTTAGGCAAGAAAAAAAATTAATCACTTGGTTTACCTAGAAATCTGAAATTTTCTCTTGTAATAGTACAGAGCCATGTAACTGTATTGATGCATATAAATATTAAGTCAAATACAATGCTCTACATTACTATTTGTGATCTAATCTGTTCTCTCTTGCATAAGAGCTATTAAATAAAGGATGTCAGCTCTTTGTACACTGTTCAAGTATGTCTCAGCACTACAGAGAATCTGTACTGTGTGACTGGTCTAGATTCGATTTAAGTACCGTGCTGCCTTAGTTATTTGGCACTGAAGTTTTTCACTCTGGTATATCCAATCAGTTTCCCAACAATGGATTAGATGCTCAAGTCAGGGACAAATGCGAAATATAACTCTTTCAAAGAGTAGTCAAAGTCTTTTGACCCATTGACCATGAATAAGGTGTTCTGACAATCTCTTGAGGAAGGAGCTGTGATTCCTTGCTGTTAGAATAGCAGCAGGAGCCAGGGGAGCCTGCACTGCTGTGGCTGCTCCTACGGGACAGGCATAAGCATGGTTTAAATAGCTGGGTCACACAAGCATTGCTGGTCATGGTGAGCAGGCCTGGGGCCACATGTCAGCCCCTGGATGCAGTGTGTGTATGGTGCTGTCTCCAGTGATCCGCTGTTGGGTGGGTGAGGGTGAGGGCACACTGTGAAGAAATATCTTGCATGTCTTAAGCTTCCTTCACAATGAGAATGGTGAGACACCAGAACAGGTTGCCCAGAGGAGTTGTGGATGCCCCATCTCTGAAAATGTTCAAGGTTGGATTAGATGGGGCTCTGAGCAACCTGGTCTACTGGAAGGTGTCCCTGTCCATGGAATGAGGGTTGTAGCTAGATGTCTTTAAGGTGCCTTCCAACCCAAAACATTCTGTTTCCATCTATTAGTCTTACAGAAAATGTTGGACACCAGCATTGTACATTAATGCCAGAGGATTAAAATTTACAATTAAGGTACTCCATGAATTTACAAATTTCTCTGGTTTTTCTCATCATGTTCCTTTTCTCAGATGCCTGCACAAGGAATCATGTATTTGTACAATCTGGAGTCAAAATACTAATGTCCTGTAGGCATGCTGTAAGTACAGTTTTCTGGAACTGAGGGGCAGGAGATACTCAGGTGGCAGGGCACTGGTACCACAGAGAAACTGGTCGAAGTATAAAAGGTTCTTAGGTACTTTCTGAAGATATGACATCATTCAGTGGACTGGCTAAGTATGTCCTTACATATCAGGCTTGAAAAAACATTCCAATATTAGAAGATAATACTACTTCTGTAGAAAGTTGTGAATGTATTTATAGCAGGTAGGCTTTTATAAACTGCATGCTCATATGGAAATCGGTGTAGAAATACCTATCTGTAGCTGTGAAACTTCTTTCAAGTGTTTGTAACGTATAATTTTACTTCAGTGGTTTTCTTCATTCATATTTTATAACTAAATCTATGCCAGAAGTTTTTTTGAAAGTAGGTCATCATAACTGTTTTCAGGACTGTGTATCAGACTTACAATACATGCCTCATAAAGTCAATTTTTAATGTTCTTTCAAATTATTTTTATATTATTTCTTGTTATCTGTCATAGTATTAAGAAGTTGACACTCAGATACAGAAATGTATTTTTATCCTGGTCTGTAATCCTTTTAGTGTATTCAGGTAGAAACAGTTGTTCTATGGGTAAAGGGCATGTTGATTTGTTGTTATAGATGGAAGAAAAATGAGTAATTTTACAATTATAATAATCATACAATCATCATCATCATATTTATTACCTAACCATGGGTTTTGGATTTCATTCAAGTACGACTACTGCATGTTCTCCAGAACATATACAATCTAAATTCTATCCAGAGAGAGGACTGACTACACCTGAAATATAATAAAAACTTGAATAAGCAATGCTGTTTTCTCCTCAGACATATACAATCTTAAATGCCTAGAAAACTGCTAATCTGGTAACTCTGCTAACCAATCCCATCTAGACTAATTTAAATAAATAAACAAACAAACAAAAAATTTAAAAATATAAAAATGAGAGTAAAATACCAAGAAATTGAAAAGATCAGACCTCATTAACATGGGCGGTAGGAACAGATCTTTTCAGATTATCATAGCAAGAAAATCTAAGTGTGCTCTCATATCCATTACATGAGAAGACATTCACTAGTGCTCTTTGTATTGTTATGAGATAAGAAAGAACTGGAAAAACTGTCAATGTTAAGATCATTAGAATGCAGAAAACATGAATAAAAATAGATGAGACTCATTCTCTGGCTTCTACTTGGGTTTAAGAGAAGATTATAGGTTTTTTTTTTTAATTCATACTTCTTTTAAGAATGTGCATCAGTGCTGTAATATTTCTTCTTATTACTTGATTTAATGAAAATTTCAGTGTGAGAATATGCAGGATCAGTATTTTGTGAACTGATTTGGCTTATTTCAAAGCAATTAAAACAAGGGAGCATAGAAATTTTTTAACCTTGGAATCAAAGTAATAATTGCATGACACAAAAGTAATTTTACTTAAGGTAGCTTTAACTTAAGATAAGACTTCAGTAAAAGACAAGATACTGCAGTACCAAGATAAATTAGAATTTATCTTACTTCCGGTTCCTGTACCTTTCCAGTGCTACAAAAAGTAGCTAAAGGTTGAGCTAAATTCTTGAGTTAAGCAATCATTCCTAGAAGCTAACATTTGATGGGTTAGAAGGGGTTTATATTGTAACTTTCGGGTCCTGATTCCACAAGCATTTTCCTAGTGGAAAAGATGGCTTTCTTTACAGAGAAAAATAGAATGCAAAATGCAGTTCTTAACAGTGTTGGCTTAGCTATTCATGTCTGGAATGCAATCATTTTCCTGATGGTCAGCCCCAAGGGAACTGATGATCAGGCTTCTATAGAGATGCAGACCTAATTCTCAGTTATATTTCATTAATGAGTAAAATCTTTGCTGTCTTCTTATTATGCAATCTTAAATGTCCCTTTCAATTTACATGCACTGTCTCTGGCAGGCGGGTACCTGGGTGCCTTGACTTCCCTCATTTAGCTGGCATTTCTCCTTTGGTGGGGAAAATATTTTGTCTTTTTTTTCGGTTAGCCAAGACCTGTTGTGTTTCTAGGCTGATTATATCGAAAAGCCTAAGCAGTTTAGTGCATGCGTTCAGAATCTGGAGCACTCCATGGATCATACACACTGAAACATTGCTTACGCATGTTCAGCCACAGGCACAGGGTCCAGCACATTCCTGGAGACTGAGCCCTGTGATGTCTTTGGGTCCACCATCACAATAGATGGAATCTATTAAAAGAGATGACAGAAGGAAGTAACAGCCTGAGAGTAAGCAGTGCAGTAATGCCTGCAGAGAGGTGTAACCATGTGTTTGGATAGAAATCACTGCCCTGGTGTGTCCCTGAGAGCGTTGCTCCACGGCGCCGCACTCCGCAGGGCCCTGCACGTGTAAACGTAGCAGGGGATGCTGGGGGGCAACTGGCACCACCTGAACTACACTTGCTCTGTTGCAACAAGCTGCTCCATGTCAGCTAAGTACTCTTTCTAAGATGCCATATGTGGCATGAAGTTATAGGGGTGTAAGAGTGTTATCAGAACTTCTGACATCCTTCACAATTTTGCTGGGGTTAAAATACACCATATATTACTGAAGTTATAGTTCAGTGTAGGAAAAGTACAAACATCAGTTGATTCAGTGCCAACAAAGTGATGATTGCTGTTGTGTGAATTCAACAGCGTTGATCAGAAAGAGGCATTTCCATTTCAACACATTCTGGAGAGGTACAAAATTAAATGAGATTAAAGTATTTAGAAATGTTGATAATTCATGGCTGCATTTTAGAAGAAATGTAGGTGTAGGTTTCTCAGAGCAAAAAGATTGAGTGAGATTTTATTTTATTTGTGTGTTAAAAGCCAAATTTTGGATTCTATTTTGTTTGTAGGGTGTTGAAACTGCAGTCTGAAGTGCTGTACTAATAAGTAGAACAGTCTCAGTTATGTCTGTCATGAACCAATGATGTAACCTGTAGAGCAATTTCCTCAATTTATAGAATAATTGAGGGAAATCTATTGGTTACATTGGTCTTGGTCTGATATGGAATTTCACATTTCTCAATTGAAAATTTGGTTCATATAAAACAGTCTTCTACTACACATACAGTCAATGTGGTTCTATTAAAAAGAGGATAATTAATCATTTGGAATGGTGGTAACTAAAGGAGAAACTACATTGATTACCTTTCATTGTCTAAAGTGAGTTAGAATATGGTAAGCAAACAATTTACTGAGCTAAAAGTGTATTTGTTTACATAACAGACATTGTTCCCTATAATTAATTTATGTGGTCAAAATCACAACTGAAATTAATTAATTTTAATTTGGCCATGTTTTTATTTTTTTTTAATCGTGTATAATTCAGGTGATTTGAAACAAGCCATTTGTTTGGCAATTTATCTCCTCTCCTAGTCCAGAGACAGACTGCTAACATAGTATGTAGTTTTAATGTGTAGTATTATTCTTGTATCAATATGCTTGATGTGTAATCTGATTTACTTTCAAAATCAACATATATTACATTGAAAGAAATATAGGATTAGCAGTTGACAAGAGATTAAGGCAAATTTATCGTACTCATTAGCTGAGAATTGTGACCTGAGTCCTTTACCAAAGAGAAAGCACCATCACAATAAATATATTGCCAAAAGCATTAATCAGCTTTTACTAAATAAACTCTGAAAAGTGTGCTAATAAATAAATAGACTCTAATTGCAAACTAAAAAGACTGACTACATAGTTTCTTAAGTGTTACTACATTCTGTTTTTAAATTGTTTTCCTCCACATGTAGGAAAAGACTAAGAAAGAAAATACGGCAGCACAAAATTTATGCAGCTCTTCTCAACAGATTTTCTGTAGAGGAAGTCGATATATGTTTGAGTACTCACACGTTCACAAAGCTTTTCTGAGAGATGTGGATGCAGTGAAAACAAACATAGAACTGAGATGCCAGAACTGAACTCCAGCCAATGCTAGCTATGATCTTATAGAAGTCCTCTGCAAGACATTTCTGACACACAAAGTGTGGGAGACACCTTATGCTATATGTAAGGAGAAATTCCAGGCAGATGAGAAGGAAGCCCTGTGATGAGACTAGGGAGTAAGAATGAAAGGCTTAATTTTAGGACAAAATGTGCAGATCATGTGCTCACCAACCGAGCCAGACTGCTCCAGTCACAAATAACTCATCGATCTTCTCTGTAATATAGTTAGTTATCAACTCAGTGAGGTTTACACCTGTAAGATTTCCATCTGCCTGTGGCAGAAGTAAAATCAACCCTCCTGGCTGCAGGCACTTATAATGTTAAAAATCCTTACCTATCACTCATAAAATTATTTTCTGTGTTTCTTTACTTGAAAAGAAAGTTTCTTATATTACTGCTTGAACTCATTAATAAGGGGAAAAAAAGGAGAAAGTTCTAAGTGAGATCAGAACATTTAGCTTGACCTTCCACAAGATTTTTTTCTTTCCATAATTAGAGGTAAAAATAGAGAGAAATGTAGGGTGATCTTTCTTGGTAAGAATACTGCTAAACTATTTTTTTTATTCAGAGCAGAAGAATTCTCATAAGATCCCTGCTAAAAAAAAAATAAATATGCATCTCATAAAACCCCCAAACTTTAAAGTTGTTTTATGTTTGTTTTCACAGTAAACAAGATTTGGGGTTTTTTTTGTGTTGTTACATAAGGAAAAATTTAGGCTTTCCTTAAGAAAGTTTCCATTTGAAAACTCCTTTTGGGATTTTATAATCCCTTAGTTAACATGTGATATAATATATGTGAGTTTCTTGTTGATCATTCTGTGAAAGAGGGCTCTGCTTTCATTTTACTGAAACTTGAGAGTGAAAAAAAGAACTTTATATGGCAATCTCATACCTTACAGTTATTCAGTTTGCACTTTGCCTGAAATGTCTGGGATACTTACCTGTAGTTATAGTTCTGTGTATATTATGTAGTTTATACTTCAAGGTAGAAAATTCAGCTGTTATTTTTTTCTCAGTTTAAGTATTTTTTCTAGTTTTGTCAATTTCTTACACAGACACCTCAATGACTACTCTTTGTATTGTTCTAGAAGGACAGTGCTCATCTATCTACTGCTCTATGAGCATTCATCACTTAATAACATTGTGCTGTGAAGGGAGATTTGCTTCAGAGCTCTAAAGGCCAGCAGGAAGATGGTTGTAGTACTTTGCTGTTGGACAGTTATCAGAGACATGGTTTTCACACCAAAACCAAAAAAAATTACAATTATATTTACAGATTCATTAAGGCTACATCTTTCTTTTTTTCCTTGTACTTAAATGGAATGCAATACTAAATGTCTTTCGGCAAGTTGTATCTTAATATTGAATTTATGTCTTTAACACTACTCATGCTATCAACAATACTATTAATAACCCTTTGATAAATGGAATTCTCTTTCACTCTAGAAGTGAATTTATAAAAATAATTGCCTGGAAGTAAAAAATCATGAAAATAGTCCCAAAAGCAAAGGTGGTAATAGGGGCATGCTGTGCAGACTAATTCAGAGCATCTCTCTGGTCTCAGCTGGTATCCAAGTTCCATGGATGTTGCTGTGTTAAAGAAGTTCAGTCTGACTGCTCTCTCCTGTTGCCCATTTCAGCTGGCTGCTGTATGTCTGTGTCATGAACATGAGCAATCTGTGCTCTCTGTAGGATAAAACAGGGGGGTAAAAGTTACAGAATTTCTGCTTTTTAACCCCACACAGGATGCACAGCTCGTGGGAAATCATGCAGTTGTGTGAGCTCTTCATACTTCAGGCATTTTGTATATAATGAAAAGTGTATATCCACACTGTTTAGACTGGCTTTGTCTTCCATGGAACAAGTGTGATGATGCTATCACCCAAAATTTATATGTGTCACTAACATAAAACTCTCAATAGAGAACTCTTATAGGAGAATGTATATTAACAGCGTAACTTAAAATTAGTTAAGTGTACCATTGATGAATCCCAGAAAATACACAAGCAACCATTGGATCAGGAAACTGAAGAAACTGCTCACAATCAAGTTACCCCAACCAGTACCCTATGGTCAGGTCTCTCTTGTCTGTGCTTTATTTGTCCTGCTGGGTCTTCCTTTTTCTTTTTTTGAGTGCTAGCTAAACCTTCAGTTTGCAAAATAGTGCATGCCAGGTATGTGCCAATGGTGTATGCCAGGTACTCTCCAAGACAGTGGAATACGTTTTTGTTTCCTTCAGCAAGGGAGGGACTCTGAACCTGGATCTCTCTCCATCACAGATAGATCATGGTTGGTTGCAACATGAGAGAGACATTTGGTTTCTGTTTCTCTAGAGACATAATAAAAGAAAGCAGCAGTCAAAACTATATTTCTTGAGCCAGGTTCTGCAGCTGCAGTTTTTAAATCTTGCCATATTGGTCCCTGAGGCAGAATGTGCAGGACCTGTTTTCTGCATGCTGATGTGTCCCTGCTATCTCCATGGTGGCAAGTCAGTTGCTTCTCAACTTGTACAGAATCAAAATTAGAGGGAAAATTAGGATAAAAGTACTGAATTTGGGTAACTTAGGCACCACTGGAGCTATGAATAGGATTTCTCAGGTTTATTACTTCGAAATGAGATGCCAGATTCCTGTGCATTTTAGGCAGTTGTATCCAATATTAAACTGTTTTTCATTTATTTGTGACCTTTGCTGTCTATATAGAGAAGTGAGACAAACACAGGAGAGGATAAGAGAAGAACAGAAAAGAGAAGTTACCTGAGCCCAGCGGAAGTCAGTGGAGCACCAGAATATAAGCCTAAAACTTGTCAAGACCCTATTTTCTGCTTTAGCACAATGGAAAGGAATTCGTGAAATTATTTTTGTTCTTCTGGATGTACACTGTGCTTCTTAACTATACTATTGGAGAACAGATTAAAGTTTTTTTTTTTTTTTTTTAATTTGATAAAGTAAAACACATCCTTATACTTTACAAATACCAAATGCTTTGGCAATGGATAGTGAGACAACGGATAAATAAGAGACATCCCAAGTGCATCTAAAGTAAGTGGAAATATGAGAATCTAGCCCAAGGAGTGCAGTGGTCAGCTGTATATTTTTGATACAGTATTTTATATTTTGGTAGTTTACAACTGAGGAATTCCTCTAACGTTTTTCTTAAATGTCAGCACAGGTTTTGTTATTGTCTTTCGAGTATTGCTTGAACAAAATGATAGGATTTTGTCTAATACTGTTAGCCAAATATGAGTTCAGTTAAACTCTCTTTCCCTGCTCAGGGAGCATATTAAGAAGCAAAAAATTCTTATTGAGAACATGTCATAGAAGGAAAACAACATTCAAGTTTTTGCAGACAATTTGTAATGCAGTGTATCTCGGAAAAGGTGAATTACCCCTTAACAAATGCAAAAATGCAAAAAATAGCTTTTTCCTCATCACCTAAATAATTTTTGTATGGTTCTTTGTGTATCTATATAAGATAAACAGATTCTTTGGGAGAGATTTGTTTAGCAGTCTTACTTTTTTTTGATAAAGTAATCAAAAACATAGTTTCCTTAGTGGGAGGAGGGTTGTGCTTTAGGAGGTTTTTCTGTGCGTGCAAGTGCTTGTGTGAATGACATTGAATTTTTTACTGTCATGAGCATTTCATTACAATATGAAATGCTAAACTATAGATATTTTCTTATACTAATTAAATCTCTGCTCCAAAAGTTACAATCAAATTTGATTCAGTTTTGTGACTATAGTACTCTAATATTTTGGGTTTGCCCTTGTCTGGTTAGAATTTGGTGCCAGCAAAAATTATTTTTAGCTCAGTCTATGAAATAATGTTGAGACTTAATTGAAAATATTCACAGTAATAAGTACTGTTCTTGTTACTATTTGCTGCAGTAAGACCTGTCAAGAACAAATTCATACTGTGAAGAAAAAATTACTTCCCTCTGATTAACTAAATTAATTAATAATTACCAGCATTACTGATTTTTTCATAAGGTGGATATCTTAAATATTTTTTAAAATTTAAAATTAATGCAATAGTAATGCAATATTTTGTGTATCACCTGCAGTGTTAAGGCAGTGCCAATTTAACTATTTATGTAGAAAAGATAACATAGTAACACCTTACAAAATAAACCTGATTTTTATAGAAACTCTGTATTGTTGATATTCTAAAATCTGTGAATTACGTATTCTATCAAGGCAATATTCTACTTTTTTCTTAATACAGCATGGAAATATGCTATGATGTATGAACATCAGAAAAATACCATTGAATTTCAAGGTCTAGTGAGAAGCATTGCCTGCTTCACCAAAACATTATTTTTTCATGAACAGGACAAAGAACTTTTCCCTGCTGCATTTCCTTGTTCTGTCACTCTTTCTCAGTTGCTATGTTCCCTTGTTTCACTAGTAGTGCTGTGCTCCCTGCTCTTCTTGGACATATCTGCAACATATCGAGTTTGTATGTAAATGAAAAATTTCAGTTCCTAATCTCTCTATACAATGAGTTGCATTACTGATTGAAAATTGAGCCCCCATCCAGAGAGTGCAAATGAAAGTGGTTTATATGAATCTGTGTGACTTGAAGGAAGACAAAAGGTTTAGGCAGACTTTTTTTGTTTGTCTGCTTTAAAGAATTCTGATTTTATTTCAGAGGTTGAATATTATTTATGTTGGAAATTAGCTAAGTACAGTGATTATTTATAAGCATATCAATAACTCCACTGAAGGTAGTAATTCATTGGAGAGATTGTGACCCTCACAAAGCGGGGGAAGACATGTGAATCCTTTTTTCACACAAAAGGAACCCTGTTTCCTCTTCCACTCTCTTTCTTTGGTAAGACCACCAAAGGACAAGAACTAGATGAATCTTCTTCATCTCTGTCACTGCAACCATTACTGTGTTTCATGATTTAACTTCACCATCTTATCAATTGCTGAAGTCATGTCTTCATCCGGAAAGGACAGAAATGCCAAGAAGCTCAAAAAGTTACTTGCAGTTAAGTACCTTACAGTTTACTTGCAGTTAAAAATTGCACATGTAACTGGAGAGAACTGTTCCCTGTGATGTTCCATCAGCTACCCAGTGGCTGAAGGAATTCCTGTTGCTGTAGGAGTTACCTTTAAAAGCACCACTTCCCAGCAGTGTGCAGGCTGAGAGGCTCCCCGTGTTCCCTTACTGCACTGACAAAGCCAGCAGCAGGTACCCATCAGAGGTCAGGCTGTATGGAAGTTCAGATCAGTCATTTCAGCAACTTCCTACGGAGAAGTCTGTAAGTGCTCAGCAGAAGTCACTAATTTGCATGCCTTTTGCTATTCCATTTAAGCAAATGCTTTCATGCAGCATGTTGGCTGATTATAGGAATTGTTGAACAGAACCCTACTGGGAAAAGAATTCTTTGCAATTTTGCAACTAATTTTTTCAGCTGGTATAAGCTGGATCCTGAATTTTACAACCATGCTTGTCTCTAGGGAGATGAATCTAAACATGTGCCAGTTTTGTCCATGTTGCATATTCCCAGCTCTTCGGGATTGAGACAGAAAATTTTTGTCATTGGATTTGACCTTAGTGTCATCCTATCCTCATCTGGCATTTGAAGATATGTAGTCTATATGGAAAGGAACCTGAAGGTCTCATTCTGGAAAGACCTCTAAAGCTCTCAATCTTATGATCATTTAAGGTTATATCTATAAGGATAAATAAAAAGATCAAAGTCTCTGGTACTTTAAATATAGCCTGAGAAAATTAGTTTTACTCAGTCACCCCCCCATGATGGAGGATTTGTCTGTGTGCACTGTCCATAACTCCTTGCAGTTTTATAATGCCTTGGCTAATTTCATCTACATGTGAATGAGTAGACCACAAAAATAATTAAATTCAGGAGGATAAAGTAGATGGCAGAGCAATGTGCTCATAATATGTACCTGCATAGAAATCTTATTACAGCCTCTATTTCTTCATTTGTTATTTTGATTTATAGCCTTGTGTTTCCTAATTATTTTCTTTTACGTGTATATATATATATATATATATATATAAAAACATACACACACACAGACATATATATATGTAGACAGGATAGAAGTGTCTGAAATCAAAGTCAGTGATCACATAGGTAAAACTCATTAAATTCTTTGAACTTATTTTCCATTTAAATTTTTGGCATATCACCAAGAATTTTGTTCTCATATGAAAATACTTTGTAGGCAGTTAGCCATTTTTAGCTACTTCACGTTCCTTCCCTTCAGCAGCTGCATTTTCCAGTTCCACCTTCAGCCCATCAATTCCTGCTTTTCCTCCACCTCTCATCCTGAGTTATGGCATGTCTGTCCAGTGTCTAAACACCAGAGATGTGAATATATGTGGTTGCTTTTTTGTTTTCACCATGGAGAGATTTTGGATCTCACTAAAAGTAAGTATCCTTGACATGATATCATATATGAAATCAGTGACTTCCTAGGAATTTTCTAGATTCTGGGAAAAAGGCATGATAATTAAAAATATTGAGAAGAAACACTGGTATCAAAGGAAGGTAGCAAGGTATATCTGACTAGTAAAAGTGTACAGGTCCAGGATGAAGGACTCAGGGTCTGTGGCTCATAGCAGGGAGCCTGTTGAGAAGACTTTCAACAAAGTTGAACCACAGCCTGAGAGTAGAAGTGATTGGTGAGGATGAACCATAGCAGGAGGCAGCAATGTGGCCTTTAATGTCAGAGAAAGTCAAGAGGTGAGGGAAGTGGAGTATGGAGAAATTCAGCAATTATAGCAGTGAAAGAGGGAGAAGAAGGCACGCACAGGAGGGGACTAAATGACAGCATGGCTCTGGCTGTGCATTAGAGTGTGGGAATCAGGAACAAGGGAGTTAGAGGAAGACTAGCAGCTGGGGAAAATTACAGCAAAAGAGAAAAGCTTTTGTAAAGGAGAACTGTGTAGGACTGCTTGGAGTGACTAGGGCAATCCTGAGAAAACAGAGTACAAAAAGCAATTCTGTTTTTCCTCAGTGTTATGCTTTCGTCTTCTCCATTCTTTGTAAGAATTAATTTTCTGCTCCTGTTCCAGCTCAGTACATATGTATTGTTAATGTATTAATTATTAAATAATTAATATTAAAATAAAATCAATATTAAAAATGCTGTAGTTCCAAATAAGCAAAAATAGTAATTGAAAATCACTGCATTGTTGGGGACAGGAAATGAGATTAAAGTTTCACAGAGCCATCCTCAATGCAGTAAAAAAAACCCCAACAAACAGCTGTATTAAATTCTCTTTTTATTTTGATTTAAAAGATCATCTAGATTTTTGTGTTACCTTAAGATGCGTCTTAGGGTGTCTTTCTGAAGTATCTCCTTTAATTTTGCAATGAAAAATAGAGAAAAAATGTCTGATTCCATGAAAAAAATTTGATTCAACAATCTCAAATAAAGCATTCCTGAAATGTGTTTGAGAGGTACACACTTCTGTCATGGATGTATAAGAAACACACGTATATACATATATGTATTCTCTATATATGTATTTTAAGGTTTTTTTCCTTCCTAGCTTCAATTGTTCTACAAATTTTAAAAGCATTGGAGGCTGCATCTCTCATCTGAACAATAATATCACATCTCTTACTCAACATCCTGCAGTGCTTGGTCAAATCTCCTAAATCCATGAAGGTCTCTTATCTCCCTCACACATGCCCTCCTAGTGGGAGACAAGCTCAGTCCAACCTGAGATCAGGCTCCTTGGTTTCATTAAACCTGTAGGAAGTGAGTACCTTTAATACCTCTATCTACCACGGAATGTAAATGAAAATATTTCATAGGTTGAAAAATTAGTAAGAGGAGAAGATTGTCCACATAGGCAGACAGCACAACTGTATAAGAACCTTTTACTAGGGCATGCCTGGTAATTACTGCCCTGCGTTTTGTACTGGGCACTGCCTGACTGCAGCACTGGGCACTACTGGGTTTTTGGTGCCTCAGGACAGGATAATCAATATTGGTGGTATACTTCAGTCCTGAAATGGAACTTTTCTCACCGTCACTTTTCAGCATGATCACGGAATTGCCAGCTGGATGCATGAGTTGGCTTGGGTGCTTGGTCATGAAGTTTGTAATGTCTTTCTGAGGGACTGTGCCATGAACTGGGCTCTCAGTCAAATTTAAAGCCAGATCTTTGTAAGTGAAGCCAGTAAATTAATATCTTCCTAACCTAACAATTAATAGTATATTGTAGACAGGCTGAGTTCTTTTTAAAAATGGAATTTGTGCAACATACAGAAACTAGTAGCTTCATGCTGATAGAATTTTTGCTCCTTTCCTGAATGGACTTGCTGAGAGCATACACACTTGCTCTGGCATTTGCAGTGGGTATCTGGATTAATAGAGTTCTCTGTTTCTATTTCTGTAATTCTCTTGATAAAAAGTGATATATTCTGCATATGTGATAGATATTATTCTAATTGAACTCCTTACTTCCTGTCTTCCAAACTGAGACATGATGAGAAAGTCACCATGTAACAGTGCCTATACTTCTGCTTTCTCTGGAAGCCAAGCAACAGCTTGATTTCTGATTCTTCCATGCAAGTTTTTCTGCACTGTGGTAGTTCTTCAGTTTATTTTGTAATAAATTTGCATGAAAAGGGTATGTAACTTCTTTCTTCTGATCTGTCAAGAGACAGCTTCAGCTATAGATCCCTCTTCATATGCAGATCATGTGCAAAATTTAATACATTTCAGTCATGAGTGAAGAAGGCCACAGAAGTGCTTCAAGAAAGAAGGGTGAGATTCACATGCAGGCATGGAAATGATTTCTTAATGATGACTGTTACTTCCACCCACTCCTTGCCAGATTGAAAACACACTAAAGCTTTGTTTTGCGAAAGCCTAAGCCCTAAGCAGGAAGATCAATTGAAAGAATGACTGAAATTAAATTAATTGAATTTAATTAAATTCAATTACAGACTTCACCACTGATTATTCCTGAGCTGTTTTTTCCTGTTACTTTCTTCAGGACTTAATGGTAGATCCTTGCTTAGCTTCTTAAGAGCAGAGTACTTATTTTTACTAGGAAGGAGTATGACCGACACAGGAATGATGAGACTTGATATTGGGTGAAAAGAGATTAGTCTTGGCCTGCCTGTAGAGCAAATTACAGCAATGAATTTTTTGAAGGCAAACACTATGTTATAGTAACACCCTTTCCCAGTAGTCAAGTTCTATTCTTGTGCTGTTGAGCTCGGTGCTATACAGGCAGCTCTGTCCTGCAGCCCAGTATGTTCTGGTTTCTCCTGTATGCCCTCATGTACTTAGTTGTTAAAAATAATTTTCCATACCTATTGCTCTGACAGACTTCCTCTCTCCCTTTTCATGTCCACAAATTTAACCCCAGTATCCTGAACTTCAACATCCTTCATGATTCATCCTTTTATCCTTAGTCAGTTTTGTTCCTCATCAAGTTACTTCTTTTCCTTTCACTCTTACAGCCAAGATAGATGCACAGATAGCATTTAGACTGAAAAAAACTTAGAAAATTATGTTCACCACTGTGGGTAGACCATGGCAAGGAGTGTATTGTCAATACCTATTTATACATAATTTTTGAGTAAATTTGCTTCATTACAAAATACAGCCTTGCATGTTTATAACCTATGTAAATGATCTCTCTTTTACAGTTTTAGGCCCTCAGGTTTGGGTTACATGGTTGTTCAGTGGCTAGAAAACAATGGAGCAGGTGAACCAAGTGTCTTGTCTACATGAAAGAAAAGAGGGGAAATGAAGAACTTTTATTATGGGATAAGTTTTCTTGTTCTCTCTCTCACTCGCTCACTTACATAAACATGTACGGCACTGTACTTCATGGAAAAAATATGTAGATTATTATTGTTCAACAAGGGAGATAAGATGAACAGAAAACAAATTTTAGGGGGATACTCTTTCAGTGATGGAGAAATCAATATAAGCTGTCAGACAGGGTAGAGCTCAGTGGAAGTAACTTTTATTAAGAGAAAAGTCCTGTGCATGGTTGATGTGTAGAGTTTACTGAGTGCCTAAAATCATTCTACCCAACCAGCACCTCTGTTATATCATTGGCTCCCTAACTGTTTTGACAGAAATGTGGTTTTCTGCACACTTGATGCTCTTCCCACTTCCTGAACACATGTTGAACCTTCATTCATTTCATCTGATAAGTATTAACATTATGCCAGTAAACTTATTTTTCATACGCTCTTTTTTTGCACCCTCTTTTTCTTATAATGCCAGAAAAACACACCGCTTTTGAGTTGTATCCCAGCTATTAACAGGTGATGGTTCGATACTTTTCTGAATACTATTGTATTTTACTCCATCTGGTCATATTAAATGCTCAGAATTAACAAGTCATGTGTCAAGTAATTACATAATATGATCTTAATGTGTAGATCAGGTCTTCTCTGTTCCCTTCTATTTTGTGAAGCAATATTGTATTTGCTCATAAAAGCGATAACTTGCAGTAATAGAAATACAATACAGACAGACTGCTGGAAAATAATATCAGCATAGAAGCAGGCATAAGCAGAATGGAGCCATTTCACAAGTGTTTATGCCAGTGAATGCCATGTGTTCCTTTTAAAACATTTTTAATACAATACCAAAATTGTTAGCATAAAAGGATAATTACAATGTTGCTTCTATTTGTTCTGAAAATAAATTGCTAGTACAGACAGAGAACCATAAAAGGACCAGGAATGCAACTTCATTCCACTCTCAAATTCATCATTTAGACATTCAGAGCATGTACATTATCTTTTGATTTTGCAGAAGTATTTAATGCAATGTTAAATTATAAATGTGTAGTCTTGAGTGTGCAGCTTTTTAAAGAAAAGGTCACTAAAAGTACCTCAGTTGCGAGAAAGAACAGATGTGTTCCTTTCTGTTGAATTCTGAAGTTCTTTAAAAATCTGTTAATCTGATTTTCATGACGATTTACCCAGATTCATCATATTCAGCACTTGTGATGCTAATATTACTTTGTCTCATCATCATTCTTTCTTACCCCAATTAATCTGCATTTGACTGTTTCCTCCTATATTCTCATTAGTTAGTCTTCCTAAACAGGATCATGGCAAAGAAACAGATCCTGAGGCTTAATGCACCTTTGTCACTTCTGTAGAAGTACAAGAAAGCAGGGCAGGTGACATAAAGCATTTAATACATCTTGATGAGAGACTGAAAAATAAAGACGTTAGTATGGCCACTGCAAATGCTAAATCTTTTTAAACCTGATGGATTCTGAAGTCCTGCAGGAAGGGACCTGCAACCCCAACGACTCAAGAAGTCCCTTCCAGCCATTTGTTTTGGCTCAGACAGATTTTTTACTCTAAATGAACCTGATATAAACTGAGGCTAAAGAATCCTCTCTAATGAAATAGTTGATTTATAAATACAGTATCTCACAGACCAAACTTTATTTAGTCTGTGATCTTCAACAGATTTCTTTCATTTCCTTAAAGGATTCTTTTCATGTAGTGCTGTTTCTAAAAATTAAATCCTAAGGAAGAAGGAAAGATTCACAGACTCCCCTGAATCTCAGTAATTTCCAACTTCTAAGCAGAACTACATTTGAAAGTGAAGGATCCTTTTCTAAAACTAACCTGTCCTTAACATCTTTTCTGTTTGATAGGTTAGGTACAACTGACACTCTAGTGGAGTAATTAGAAAAGGAGGAGGTAGTTCTTGAGGTAACTATGACACAAAATGCCTGTCTTCCTAATTTAAAAGTTTAGGTAGCTTTTATGTGATAATTTGTGTGTTTGAATTTAAACTGTGAATCAAAGATATTATGCCCTCTTACAAAACAGCCTTCATGTGTATATAAAAGTCTTCTAGCAGTAACATTGGATATGATGCTAATATGTAGGACCATAGTGAGAAAGCACAAGCAAGCAAAAGAAAATATTAGTCTGATTAACAGAAAATCATAAAATCATAGAATGATGGAATAGTTTGGGTTGGAAGACATCTTAATAATCATGTCGTTCCAAGCCCTCTGCCAGGGGCAGAGATACCTGTAAAAGCACTGCAGAAAAAAATGTTGGGTTTAGACCTGCTAAATCTTAGTTACTGAGCAAAGACCCCCTCTTTTACTCCCTCACAGTGACTGGAGGTCATGATTTGCAATGTGGTTGTTTGCTCTCTGTCCCAAGAATTTTCATCAGCTGGCAGGCAGAGCTGGGCAGCTGAAAGGACCTGCTTCCCTGCACCTCAGGGAGCAGGCAGTAGGGACTCAGGGCAGTGGAAAAGGCAATGACCACATTACTTGAAGATTTAGTCAGTTGAAAACAATGTCAAATTTCCTATAATGTCAGTAATGTGTGCTATCTGGGCATTTGGTTGGGAGCCCAAAATACAACCAAAGTCTCTGTCGTCTCTGTAATAAAAATAGGTACAACTCTCTGTTAGTTTCACCCAATCCCAAAGGAAAAATCCAGTCTGTTCTGAACTCATCAGAGGCTCTTCAAACCTCACAAAGTAAACCTCCCAGAACAGTCTTGTGAAGCTGCCTTCAGCTATGTCCTCAGTCTACTTTGCCCTGTCTCTGTTGCAAATTTCCCCATGTTCCCAATTTTCATATGATTGCTGAAGTTTCCTTTCACAGTCAGCTATTTCTGTTTCAAATTATTTCTCTTCTATAAGAAATCCTGTCCTTGGATATACTAAACTACTGCACCAATGATCTGTCTTCCAAATGACCTGTTCATGTACTTTCCTATGTCAAAAATCCTTTTCCTAGGCTGCAGATCTAGTACATGGCATTTCAGACCTCATGTCCCTGCAGACTTTCATTAGGATCACCAGCCCTGTGCGGGCATTAGGGTTTTTATCTACAAGTTCCTTTATGTGACTGAGGCCAAAGATTTTCTGAGTATGTGGCTACAGTCATTCTTTTAGTTCAATCTCATCTAGCTATCCTGAACTGCATGAATAATATGTTTTTTTCCCTTCCAATTGAAATCTGGAAGTGAGGATCAATGATTTCTCCCAGCCTCGTGTAGAAATTATTTGCACAATCTATATCAAACCCCAGATTGAGGTGTTTTCTAGTTTCCATATGTATCTTTGAATCTGTCATCTGTTGGTGTGTACCCTAGGAAGCAATTGCTTTTATTTTATCATTCTCTTACATATGATTTTCACCTAGCATTTAAGTTCTCTTACCAGACTTGATTGCTGGCTTCCCCTGACAGATCTCATTAAATGTTTGCCAACATCTTGGCCACTAATTTTCCTTAATCCCAACACAAAATTTTACCTACACCAAAAGACTTTTCTACTTATGAAGGCAAAAAAAAGTTTCCCATTTTTCTCTATAGTTTCATTTTGTAAAATGGTCCAAGTTTATAACTTTCTGCCTGTGTCAATTATACACGAACTTGAAATGGGGCTATCTGGTACACTTCAGTCCTGCTGGATGCAACACAAAGCAAGCACAGTACCTGAGTCAATTGCTGTATGCTGAAAGAGGCATAGATCCCTGAGTTCAAGCACTCAGAGTTGGTCACTGTCTGAACACAGATTTTTATGTGTTGAGGCTTTCAAAAATAGAAAAGAAATATTTTCGTTGCTCTTTACAACTTAGAATTTGTTCAAAAAACAAGAAAGTTCACTTCTTATTTAGTCATCTCAAATTGAAAATGTGGTTTAATGTTTTTCCCCTCTGTTTTGACTCTACACTCACATTCCTGTGGGGTTTTTGTTTTTCCCCAAAATCTGAAGTTACAATTGTTAGGAAAATAATATAACAAAGCAGCACAGAAAGCATCATTATTCTGATGTATGCACCTCTGATGTCAGAAAGGACACAAAGCTAAAGCAAGTAGGAAGAGATGCAGCAGAGATGATGAAGAATATGGAACAGGATTTTTTTCAGTTCAGAAAAAAAATGACTGAAGGAGATGATTGAGGACTATAAAGTCAGGGATACTGTGAAAAAAGTGACTACAGAATGATTTATTCATAGTTCTCACAATGCAAGAACTAGAGCATTGCAGACAATTACCAGGCAAACAAGCAAGAGGAAGTACTTCTTCACAGTACAAATTTAAACTAAGGGAGCCATTCTATAGGATACTGCATGGACCTGTATATACTGGCTCAAAAAGAGATTAAACAAAATGAGTTGGGTTTGATCAAGCAATGGTAATTAAACACAAAAACTTCTAATTGACATGGCCTCTAAATCAGCAGTCAGCAAAACAAAGGTTCCTTCCTATACTTTTATTACATATGTTTCTTAGGCATTGGTATTAGCCATGATGACAGAGAGGATGTTGCATAATTGGATCTTTTTTTTTCCTGATATGGCCATTTTTATTTTCTTTTATTTTGTTCATATTTGCCTCTGGTCTGGAACTTGAAATAAGCAGTCTGATTGCTAGACTATGTGGGTGTTGAAAACCAGAGGTCTGTGTGATTTATCCAGCATGGTACATTCAGATCTTTAAAGTAGCATCTCGTTTCCTCACTCTGAAGTCTTCATCTATTATAAGTTTTAGTTGGCTTTTTGTAAAAGTCTGAGTAGCTTATATCAAACCTGGATTGACATTTTATTAAGCTTTTTGTCTTTACTCCTGATCAAGAATATATTTCTCCTAAAAACAGTATTCTAGCTATGATCTTAGATTACTTACAACTTATTTAAAATGAAATAGGTGCGTAACTCAACTGATTTCTGTGCTTACCTGACATACTTTTATAAAACCTCAAATTTAATGATAATCTAGAGAGGTTCATGGAGGAACTACATATTTGCATGGATATAAGCAACGACAGGAGGTGTCTTTAGTAGACATTGGCACCAATAGTTCGTGCAGTCTGTACCTTTCTGCTATATATCACATTTCATAGAGTAAAACAAGGTTAAAATTAAAAATGAAAATATTCTCTAAATATTTACGGGGGAAAAATGTTCTCATATGATCATTTGTCACATTCGCTCTAAGAGAACATTTTTCCTCTCTTTTCATGCATACAGAACTGAACTCATCTGTGTATTAAATGACCTTGGATCTAAAGATATTCCCCAAATTAAACACAAAGATATTAAGATTATTAAACATGGAGGGACTGAATAAGGGTAGCATATAGGGAAAATTTAAAGACGTTTATTAACTAAACTTTATTAAAACGTTAACTAAAGGCTTGCATTATAAAATTAAGAAAAGAATCAACTATTTTTGATGCACTGCATAATAAGCAGATGTAAAAAAATGTATTCAAATAATTTATTTCCTCAATTTAGTGGATTGCTTCTATTCTAATTGAATTTTGTAGAGCTCTCTAAACAAGAATGCTGGTGCACAATCCTGATGAAAGTCTGACATTTGTTAAATCCACAAAGGATTATTTTAGAAAGTAACAATAGCCAGTATTCATAGAGGAAAAAAAAAAAGGAATTTTAATTAACAAAATGTGTATCTTTTTTATTTTGTTTCTGAAACAAAAGAAGGAGAGTAGGAGGGAAGAAATAAGCAAAGAATTATTGTCTTGACTTTTAGGGTTCTGAGAACCCTGAGTTCCTGAAAGACGCCTCCAAAAGAAGTGGGAAGAAAACTTCTCATCTCCTGTGTTGATTACTTGGGCATTATTTTTGGTGTATCATTCGTATATAAGAATATTTCAAATTAAATATACATTGTTTATGAGGTATGTCATACAGTTGGATTGTCACCCTGATTGTTTTTATCAGTCCATCATCAACTCCTACACTTTTTCCTGTACAAAATATGATATAGACACAAGTGGGTGTGAATAAACACAATATAGCTCTTTTTTAATGTATGAATATAAATATGCATGTGCATATAGACAGACACACAAGTTTGTACTGTAAATGAGCAGTCACAGCCTGGACTGGGGGCAGGCAGGTGCCCTGCCTATTTTATTTATCTGTAAACTTGCCCCTGGGCTACTGGAGGGGTGAGTCAGAAGAGGTTGTGTGTTGTACCACTGTGCACTCTGTTGAGTTCAAACCTCGATGTGCCTTTACCAGTCCCAAAAGGTTTGATAACCTCTTTTACACAACTAACAGTCACCAGCTGTATCAGTCATTTCGATTCTGTCATCCTCTAGGTTTGGGTCTGTTATTTTTGTGGCTGTGTGTAGTTCCTAGTGGAGTCTGTAGACTTTCTATTCTCAGGCTCTTAACTCCTCTGGGACTGAAAATTCATTCATTTGCCATAGTTGGTACTCTGGCATTGCAATCAGATTGTTTCAAATTTTTGTCCATTGAGTACAGAGGGAGCCTAGGCATCTGGCTTAAACTAGACTCCTAATTTTAATATGCAGAAGTGACATTAGATGACTCTTGGTGCATATCACTGCCACACAGCATAGCAGTGTCACAAACACCTGAGCTGACTCCAGACAAACAAGTGACATATTCTGCAAAACTATTTAGCCTGGCCAAACCCAGCACTGATGCAGTTTCCAGTACCCAAGCTGGGCTCAAGTACTGGCTCCATTGTGCTGTGTAAGTAAACATATTATGTCACACAGCATGAACTACTGAGATTTTTTTTCCTTTCTTTTTGTTTGAGACTCTTTTCTTCTCTAAACCAGAGAAACATCTTTGCACTTACATGAGTCACCACTAGCAATGGGGACTGTTATGACCCTCGAAAAAAGAATATAATTCTTAGAATTACACTGGTTCTGCTTTTTATTTAAAATAGCTAAAACAAAGAGATAAGGAAGGAGGCACACATTTCACTGCCCCTTCCACTGAGGAAATCACAGTCCTCACTTCAAGAAGCAAGTCTGAATTTACACTAGTGAAAAGGAAGTTGATACAAACTATCTCTTAATATAGATACATAGGAAAAGATTTGTAGGATGTTATTTGCTAGTACATTTGCAATATTCTGTGCTGATGGAAATTATCCAGATGGCAGGAAGTTTTTGCTGCTGACTTACTGGGGGTAGTGTAAATTTGGTGCCATTTCTTTCTATGCTGCAGCCTGATTTTTTTATCTGCTGAGGTTTTTACCATTCAGATTGCAAACCCTTACAGAAAAAAATCAAACTATGAGTTGATACAGTGTTTTCTATATTCAGGTCCAAGCTTTCTTGCTCCTCTAGCATTATCATTGACTAAATATGGAGGAAAAAGTAGCCAGCTGAAGCTAAAGAACAGACATTCTGAAATACAAATAGCAAATATTGTATAATCCTGGCAAAAGTGATCAAAATTGTGAACATTATTCACAGATCTATGCTCATAAATGGATTTGCAGATGAACAAAATTATCTTGAGGTTAACATCAATGATATACCTCTCACCTTTTTATTTTCAGTTATTTAAACTTTAGTTGACAGCCTAAATTATACATGAAAGATAATGAACCACATGTGTGAGGGATCTTTGGAAAGTATGATATATTTAGATCATCTTGGATGGGACACCTTACTAGCTGGAGAAGTAAAATTTATTTCTTAAACGTCAGTGGAAGTAAAGAAGCTTAAGTTATTCAGTCTTTTGCAGGATATAACAGAGTCATTGGGCCAAATTTGTATCAGCACATCTCATCTGTAATCAGTATTACCTAGTGCTGCTAGTAATAGTAACAACAGTAATAGTGGTAGTAGAATCTTAGTCAATGGAATTTTACTGCTTTCTATCTGTTATTCTCAGTCATTAAATACTAAATTGTGAAATGATAGCCAGTGTGTCCTTACATGTAATTCTCTGTGAATAAAAGGTTTCTAAAAGTTGCAGGTTATACACACACATTAAGGCTCCACACATGATGTTTGAAATCCCATTTGAATTCATTAATGCAGTGATAGCATGGGTAACTGGCTTTCAAGCAGCTAACTGATTAAATGTTATTTGCAGCACCGTGACTCTGAGGCCGAATAAGTTGTGTGCAAGCTAATGTTGTATTTTACATCTGCAATCCAAATCCTGCCTGGCAGTTTTAAATCTGTAGCAGTGTCATATTTGAGAGAAGGTTCTGCTGTATTACAGGCACTGAGTCTGGTTGGCACAGTTATACAAATCCATACTATGGTACTCCCAAACACACTCTGGATGTGATTTCTGGCCCATTTGAACTGAATCAGAACACCATTGGAGGTGCTTTGCAACTTTAAGTCGATACTGTGCTAGAGACTCTTTTAAAAATGTAGCAGTTAAGTGATCTAGTTCCTAGTAGAAGCCTTCTAGTACCTAAAGGGAGCCTACAAAAAAGCTGGAGAGGGACTTTTCACAAAGGCATTTAGTGATAAGACAAGGGGTGATGGCTTTAAATTGAAAGAGAGAAGGTTTGGATTAGATATTAGGAGGAAATTCCTTATTGAGAGTGTGGTGAGGCACTGGAACAGGTTGCCCAGAGAAGCTGGGTGGATGTTCCATCTCTGGAAGTGTTCAAGGCCAGGCTGGATGGGGCTTGGAGCAACCTGGTCTAGTGAAAGTTGTCCTTGACCAAAGCAGGGGGATTGGAACTAGGTGATTTTTAAGGTCCCTTCCAACTCAACCTATTCTATGATTCCCATGCATCAGAATGTGTCTTGATGTTGTATTTGCTCTTGTAGGCATAGCTGTGGATTACCAGATATAAACAAATGAAAGAGAAAAATAAAATTGTTTTTCATTAGCAGTGGAATTTTGATATTCATAGATTGTGTGATCGTGTCTGAAGAGACACTGCTATGACTAGGACATCATGGAAATGAGAGCAGTTTAATGACAACAGCACACATTCCTCTGCCAGAAGTACAAACAGTGTGAAAACTTACAAAATAAAATTAAAATCTATGATTTTTTTCAGATAAACATGACATCAGTAGATAAAAGTACATTTAAACTTTGCCTGGAGAGTATTTTCAGTTGTTGTTTCTGGATGGATCCCGGTACCCAACAACTGACTCAGATTCTAGTTGGTGAATTTAGTGCTGACCATTAAAATTAAGGTGTTACATTAATGACTATGGTCCCTTTGTAAAATCCTAATTAAGATTCAAAGTATTCCCACCCCATACATTTACACACATAAGAAGGGAAATTTATGACCTCATTAAAATATCATAGATCCCACTGACATTCTGGAACTCTGAGGCATTCTGAGATTCCAAACTACCAGATAGCAGTAACCATATAGATGTAAACAGAAGCCAGGCTGGCTGATAGATGGAGCTGGTTACCTGTGGACTACACAGTGCAGGCAGTTTGAAAGAGCACGATTTACTAAATAGATGTGGCAATTGTCTGCAAGGCTTTGCAGAGCATAAGAAGCCTCAGAAAATTCTGTTTGGTTGTTCTGCACTGAGATAATGCACATAGTGTTTTCAATGAATGTAATCTGTGGTCTCAAGAAAAACAGATAACCTAATAGGCACAGAACTTTGCAAAATCACACCAGCTTAATATATATTAACCTTCTACAGGTTATTTCAAAATCTCCTTACTGACTTGCAAGAAAAATGTCTCTTCAATGCTGACATTTGGACTCACCAAGGCTTTTGCCACTTGATGATAAAATGCTACTCTTAAAAGGCAAACATATTGAAGCAGACCAGACCTGCATTGTAGTGTAATGTCCTCAGCAAACTTTGTTCTCTCTAGACACTGCAGTTCTTGAGTGCAGAGAACATTGTGTGTCACATACACACCTTGCTTTCCACCCTGTTGTTTACATGTTTTTCATTTTACATGTTGTTTGCAAAACACATTTCATCTCACAGGATGTTTTTTGTAATTTTTTTTCTGGAAGAATACACACATAAAGATCACAGAGTTCTTTTCAGCAGTTTGCCTTGTAGAGTAACATCAGCAGACTGTGGCACCAACAGAGGTGCAGGACATCGTGCTCCACAGGCCACTCAAGTGTCAATAGCTCTGTACTGGTTTTGTCCCATCTCTACTGAAGATGGAATTACAAGGAAAACAAATCATGTTTCATGAAATTAGAGTTTCAGAAACTAATTACATTGTCCTCCTCCAAGACATTCTGAAAACTTTCAGTGGAGTACACAGGCAGCTGCGATAATAAGATTTGAGCATAAATGAATAACTGCAGCTTGTTTCTAAGCTGATGGGTCTAATGAATTAAAAAGGTTACTCTCAGAGACAAAAAGGTGGATTGGGATCAAAAGAGTAAAAGCAGATAGCCTCCATGCATGCATTTATAATTAAAAAAAAAACCAAAAAACCTAACCAAACCAAACAAAACCCCACCTCTTGGCTTTAGTTTTTTTACAGCTTGATATTTTTTTCCTGTGGGTTTCTTTCTCAAAACCATTTTTTTCCTCAAAAGAGCATGTAGCTTTTTATTTCCATGCTCTTTGTTTCTCACCCTGATGAAGCATTATGAAGTAATACTTTTTGCCAAGCTGTAAGACACCTTGTGCTTTGCAGGTTGCCTTGTGATCATAAAGATGTGCAATTATTTTAATCAAAATAGAAATAGTCAGCAGTGTAGAGGTTCTCTCTCCAACCTCTCAGTTACTTGTAAGCTATCTACATTGTGTTGCTTCATGCAAGGCCATTAAAAACTCCTTTTGTTATTTAGAAAAATCATGACTTTATTTTGGTTTTGTGGTTTTATAATAAACATTGGAGTGGAAAGTAAATATATTTTATTTAAATAAGAACAGACAGCTTTCACATGTGATTAATATTAGCATTAAAGCAAAAGAGATAGTTTTACAGATTTCCTTTATGTTCATTAAAGAAAGCTTAATACAAAAGAGAATGCCAGCTGCAGGACAAGCAATCCTACTATGTTGTCTAAGAAACTAAAACTGGTATCTCTATGCATCTGAAAGCATCCTATGTTTCTAATAAGAAAAAAGAAACCTTTTGCATTTCTACCTTTTAAAACAATTTTTATGTTAAAATATCCTGGTTTTATTTTTAGAAATTGAAATTTGTTGGGTTTTTGGAAGAGATGTAGTAAAAGTAATTCCTTTCAGCTCTTCAAATCTGTATCCTTTGATAATGTGCAAGACTTTGAAATGGTCTCCACAAGGGCTGAATTACCTATAGGTAGAGTCCCACTGGCAGAGACTGTTAAGATGATGGGAAAAGTGTAGGAATACTGGAACTGTGTACCAGTGGGTCCTAAAGTGGGCATGCAAAACAAGCAGTTCTAGGAGAATCCTGTTCTGCTGATATAACTGCACTTGCACTAACAACTAGGGAATTCTCCCAGAACAGCTGTGTCAGTCAGCAAAGCTATTTTGGTATAAATCTGTACTGTGTACTTAGCTTGATATTTGGGATGGAGTTGACCTTACAGTAGAAAATGCCAAAAGAACTGGGAGAAAGGAAAATTTTTTGGTTACCATGTAAGCAGACATTACCTGCATTACCTGCATTCTCTGTGACTGCTTAGTAGGGGATGCTCAGAACAACCAAAATGTATCATTTAAATAAAGTAGAATTTAGAAAACTTTTATCTAAGTGCTAGACATAGAAATAATATAGGCATTATTGTTGTGTTGTGAAACTTGAAGAAGAGTAGGAGACCGCTGAAGGTCAGTGATCCATGGACTGGGAGCTATTGCTCTGGGATAGAGTTCATGATTATGACAAAATTCATGACAAGTCGGGGACAAACTATTTAGCAGGGCCTGTTGTGATAAGACAACGGGTAAGGGTTTTAAACTGAGTGTAGGTTTAGATGAGATATAAGAAAAGAGTTATAACAAGGGTGGTCAAACTCTGGAACAGGTTGTCCAGAGAGGTGATAGGTGCCCCAACCCTGGAAACATTCAAAGTCAGGCTGGATGGGGCTCTGAGCATCCGGCTCTAGTGGAAGGTGACTCTGCTCATCACAGGAGCATTGGACTCGATGACTTTTAACCATCCCTTCCAAACCAAACCGTTCTATGATTATTTCATCAAGTTTGTCATGATCAAAAAAATACTATGGCAAGAATAGTGAATTTTCATAACATGGGAATTAGTAAAAACAGCCATTACTTTGTGAAGGACCTTGTAGATATCTGGAATCTGCCCTTTCCAAGCTGGGCTGGAGCTGGCACATGGCCCTCTCCACAGGCAATGAGGACAGTCGGCACAGTCTCTAACATTTAGCAAATTACAGGCAATAGCAGCTTGCTACTACATGTTACAAGTTTTCATACATAAATCCTCTTTTACACTAATTGGGCCATGCTTTTAATGACCTTTTCAGTGTATTGTTTTAGCTTTACACAAAGGAAAAAAAAGTTTAATTCAGTAATAATAGCAGTCATATACTCCAGTGATACTTAATCTGGACAAATTACTGGAAATTGCTTGAATATAAACTCAGTTGGAGGGTAACATTTCCTCCAACCAATACTGGTATCTATTTTTCCTTTTGTGTCTTCCTAGAATTAGATAAATGCTGGGCTTTCAAACTGGGTTGTTTTTTGGAGCAGGAGACAATTCAGTTAACTCTTTTTTCGAGGCCCCTGTCAAGTGTTTCTTCTCTGTTGACATGTTGGCTGTCTCTGATTAGTGAAGGCTGAGGGATGAGAGGAGGCCAAAACTCAGTGAAATAAAACAGTGTGTATTGCACCTCAGTGGGAGCTGTGGGGGACTCTCCCTCCTGTTCTAAGAGGAAGCAATTTGCCCTTCTTGTACTGACACATTGCACAAAGATTTCTTATAAGCCAGAAGCCATTAAGAGTTTGAATTATAATTGTAGTATGTTATGCCTAATCGTTGATAGGTGTGGTGCAAGTTAAGGATAATGAACCTGTGTAAAAAGCTCAGCCGCTGAACTGTCTTTTCTGAAGCCAATCACAAACAAAATAAATCCCTTCTGTAACAAACAAAAGAAATCTGTAGGCAATGCTTTAATGGAAGAAGTGACCAAAAAAAGGGCAATAACTCCTTTCCCGTTCCATTCCCAGAATACCTTCCTTAATTGTGGGTTTAAAAGAGCGTGTTCAGAAATTTTAGATCACCTTTCCATAGTGACTGCCCTGGAGAATCACAGTGCTCAAGAACTCTTTTATGGCAATGTGTGCTTTTATCTTGTGTTTGGAAGCTGGTGCAGGCTTTAGGAATTAATCCATAATACAGGCAATTCAAAAAAAAATCTCCATAGGTATTATTGCATTCTTCACGCTGGAATTACCTCTGGGTTCAGTACACAGAAGCAGAAATAGGGAGTAAAGAAATTTCTTTTTTCTTTTCTTTTTCTTCCCTTGAAAAAAGGTATGGTTCCTTACAGGAATCATCAAATCACTTTTCTGAAGCATCCCCATTTAAAGTCTAATAATTTGTGTTTACTTGAAGCACGCCTGCTGAAATACACCCAGTTACATCTGAAACTTGAAAAATATGGGGAATACATTAATTTCCATATTATTTTTTATTTTATCACACATAGTATATCTATATAAAAAGAGAAAGATGCATTTATTAGATTTAGAATCCTGTTATTGACCGTCTGTATTTAGAGTCATTTCATACTGAAGATCCAGTGCCACAAATTCATCTTGTAGTAATTTTCAGGGAATACAACTACTATGCAATTGCTTTCCTAGTTCATTAGATAAGCCACCAAAATATTTTATAACATATCCAACCCTACAAATAGAATTTCCTCAGGACAGTACGTACATTTATAGAAGATGTTTGACCTTGTTCTGTTTGACCTGGATTCCTGCAACACTGTTCTTTCAGCAAACTATGAAAATGTTAAAGAAATATCACACCTGGGAATCTCTTCCTTTGTCTTAATATTTAGCATTAAGATGGGATTTGGATGCAGTGCCTTTAATGGGAATTTGATTCACTTCCATGTGGTGACACAAACCAATGTGTATCAGTTAAAATGTAACCAATCAGCAAAACAACTGGGGGATGTTGTCAATGTCAGGACAGTGAGCTTGTTTTATGCAGTTAAGGCATGTGTCTACATTACCATCAATAAGATTCTTTGTATAATGCAATCGTTAGAAACTGAGGATAGCCTTGCCAAATACCAGAATTCTGAGAATTTATGGCTCTCTCAACTCAGTTCTTTGTGCCTGTTTTCATTGTCACATTTCTTTATCTTAAAGAAGAAAATTAGAACAGAAGCATATTGAGGAAGCTTGAAGTGCTTTTCTTGGTAGAGGCGATTTTATCAATGACAGTAACAGAGTTCCACTTTCTGCTGAGGTTAGATCCTAGGGGGACGTGGTGGACGTGCTTATTCTCTTATTTGGCAAGGAAAACAAGTGCAGCCTGTTTTAAAGCCTCCTGGCTCCTAAGTCAGTATTATTTCTTCTTCAAGAGATACTTCTAAGCGAGTACTTACAAAAGGATATTTATAAATGTGAGAGAAAGTAGATGAAACAGATGTTCCAAATCAATTGCTTTTCTCTGAATATGTATTCTACAGTTTATCTATATTTTTGTAAATATCTCCAAGTTGCCCAACTGTTGTTTTGCCTTTTTCTGCATCCTCAATGTCTTTTCAGTTTTACTCAGCTGTTTTCGTAAAAGTAATCAGTAGTTCATCTGAAATGTAATGAACATTAACTTATTTTTATTATCCAACTTCTCAAAAGCAGTCATGAATTGTTATTTAATGGACATTTACTTTTCTGCCATGTCTTACACTGATAAAAATGTTGAAATAAGTTATTTTGTCTGTTTTAGAGTTCGTAGATATTCTAGAGTCACCAAGTCTTTTAAAGATATCTTTAGCAATTATTTCAACACATTTTATTGAGTTTTGCCAATTACATGATCTTGTATATTAGGCATTTATTATTATTACTATCATTACACTTTGTGTTAGAGTAGTTTGCTTTATAGCATTTTAGTAACATCTTTTTAGAGTAAAGTGTAAACAGGAGAAGTTCACTCTGCCACTTGAATATACTTTAATGGGGTGTGGTGCTGGTACAAATGCAAAGGGTGATTTTAGGGTAAGTGCTAGAGGTACTGCAGGCTAACCAGGTGTCCACCTCAGACCTCAGCAAGTCCCTGCCATCATGGATTGCCCATGAGCCTGCCTGTGGCATACAAGGGTGGTGTCTGGCTGTCTTGGCCCCTCACCTTCTTGTTAATCTGTAAAAAGTCACAGATATGTTGGGAGGTGACAAACCTGGGCATGTGGCCAGAGAAACATGACGAACAACTAAATACACATTTTGGAACATGCCCTGAATGAGACATCTAAGAGATGTCAGAGCCTAGAGAAGCTGCCTTGAGCATCTTTTATAGCTAGTGCACAGGAAAAAGAAGGATTTCTGTTCTTCTAAAATAAGTTCCTATGATGTCACATGAAACGTGCTTTATTACATTATAATTATCTAGAAATCAAATTATTGTGCAAGTTGTAAAAACAGCTGTCAAAACTCACTGTTTCTCTGTAGATTGAGTGATGATGGGTTCCATGCCTGAGTGCGAAAGTTCCAGCTAGTTTTCATTCCTCAGCAAAGTATATCAGTGATAGTGTTGGCTGTTTTTAATGTCTTGTTATTAACCTTTCCAAAGAGCAACTCAATGAAATAAACTTCAGGGTTGTGACTCTACACAGTTTCTCCATGCAGAGTTTCACTTCACGTCAAACTGTCATTCTGTCTGCAAACTTAGTTAGACCAAATCCTAAATATTATTTACCATTATTTTGACTATTTTTTTAATTTGAAAGAAAAGTGAACACCCCCTGCCACACATTTCCTATCATTACTGTTTAAAAGGCCAGTAAGAAAACAACAGCCATGTGCAAGGTTTCATAGCGCTTTTGCACTGTTGTGAACCATAGTGGTGTAAATTACTGATGCTACAAAAGATTGTTACAGTAGCTAGTGCCTCTTGTTAATCACATCCAGTGCTTTAATTTCTTAGCATTTTGGGGAGAAGGTTGCCAATTGCTATACACTGAATAACACACTGGATAAAAGAACAAAAAGGTAACATTAGTGTTGAGGAAGATACGGAAGTAAGATTGGACAAACCCCCAAAAATTATGTGTTGTAGCTATAGGCAAACCCTGTGAATTCAAAAAAGGTACACTCATGTTTTCTAAAGAGGCAGATGTGCTTTAGAGAAATAGAGTATGGCTTAAAGTGGAGGAGAGATGAAGGATTTGCCTGTAACTTGTAGGGCAAATTCCTCAAGAGATGCTGGGCCACTGACAGGAGCAGAAACAATGGGCACAAGCTCACACACACGAGGCCTCTTCTGAACATCAGGAAACATTTTTTCAGTGTGAGTGAGCATCGGTGAGTGAGGTTGCCCAGAGAGGCTGTGAGTCTCCATCCTTGGAGATACTCAAAGCCCTCTGGCCCCAGCCAGGGCAGCTGGCTCTATGCGACCCTGTTAGGTGACCCAGGGACCCCTTCCCACCTCAGCCTTTCTCTAGTCCAGCGGTTTATTCCCTTTCCTTACAGACACCACCTGAGAGCAGACACTTGGCTGCAGGTGTGCCCTGCCGGCCTGGAGTGCGGACAGCGATGACCAGCGCCGCTGCTGCACTCCCGATCCGTGCCGAACCAGGGGGCCGCCCCTTCTCCGGCGTCCCCCCG
>VZRZ01004834.1:696970-711869 GCA_013398175.1 Climacteris rufus
GAAGGGCCGGCGTTCCGTGCCGGACGAGGAGCTGGATGGGGGAACGCGAGCGACGGAGTGACTTGGCTTGAGAGACAGGTTGGTAGCACCGTGCTTGTAGCTGGAGAGTGAAGTGTGATTTAACAGGTGATGTTTATCGTCATATTGAGAATGAAGTTACTAGCTAAGCTTTAGTTATGTTGGGGGGAAAAAGGAATGATAGAGGGACTTTCCATTCTTTCAATTTTCTGCTCATTCGTACGAAAAACAAACGACACTTCTCGCAGGTGGTTTTCTGACAGTCTGGGGGCTTGTTCAGGTATCCCTTATCTGTCATTGCAACATAATGTACACAGAATACCAGGGCTGAGCATTTAAATACTGCCCCTTCTCTTAGGGGCAGCAGTGTAGGTGGAAGGCTGTGTACAAATAGACCTTGCACGTCACACTCATGGTTAATGTCTACTCAAAAAAGTAAGTCCAACCAGTAAAGCATGTATGTAATGTTCATATCTTTGTTGCAGGATCAGAACTTTAAATAACAAGAGAAATGCAACGGATTTTCTGTGTAGCCATGCCCCCCAAAAAGAGTTGCTGTTTGGAATGTGTCTAGCAAATGTACTTTTACAGTTAAGCATGGCATCAAACTCTGTCCAGGATGGAACTTACATTTCATGAGTTTGTTTTGAGTATGCTGGTTTCATAAAGAAAATAATCAGATGTGTTTCAATATGTTTATGTATAGAATGAACTGATGGGCTTCCACTTGTTTATCGGAACTAATTCAAGCTTTTTAATTTCATTAGGATTAATGGAGCATGTTTCAGCTTCAATAGATTTGAGCAATATAAAACAGAGATACCAATGTCCAATACTGCTACACAAACATGTATCAGCTGTGTACACCATTCATGATCCGTATTTAAGATATCTGCATAGTCATTTATCACCTTTGACATCTCAGGCTGCGAGTTCATTGGCTAATGTGTGTCCCCAGTCTTTGTGTGTTTTGATTTATCTTTTCATGTTCAATAGTCCCTGAAGTCTTTTCTCCAAAGCATCTCTCATTTCTGGTGTGATTGCTGAGGTGTGGTCCCTCACCTTTCCCTGTCTCCTATTTTGGGGCTGGCCATGTTGCCCTTTTCGGTGGAAAAGAGGTAGCTGCCCCCTGGGGCAAACTACTGTCCTTCAGTACTCTCATCCGCTTCCTGCTTTGAACAATGAAGTGAACTGCAAAATATTGCCAGTACACTGCAGGGTAGGCTTCAGACGGCATTTTCAATCTTTTGATGTGCTAATAAACACTATGGCTGAAAGCACACACTGAAAATATCATAAATTATGCTAAACATGTTTAGGTATTCTTGAAAGATTATTTCTCTTTATCATTCCAGAAGCATTTTCTTTTCAGTCCTGATTTTTAGCTACAGTAATTGCATGAATCCTGTGTGAAATCAGAATATTGATTTGTTTTGTTCAACTTTATTTTCTTTACTTCTCTAGGAAGCACTTAACTTATTCCTCAGTTGAATCTGTGTATGTTTAAAACTGTTCACTGGTTCAAAGAAATAAAGTACGTGGAAGTCAGTAGAGAAATATCTGTAAATTTAAGGGTAATTGTAATGATTTATTTACCTTGTGCTGGCAAGTTATTTAAACAGAAGTGTTAAAAGATTGTATGCTGATTCACATATTGTGTTGATTTATATTATCTGATCCTATTTAGATGTAGGCTGCACTTGAAAATGCATTTCATGTAATTCCCATGAAAAAATAGAGATGTGATTGCTATGCAGTTTGCATGGATTTGAGTTTCTGCTTCCTGAGATTTTAGACATACCAGGTTACAGAGGGAATGACAGGCATGACAGCTGAGTTTATTTCCCCAGTGTTCTCACTGGGATTGAAAAGGAAAAAAATTGTCATATTTTTTTTGATGGCAAGTCACCTCTGCACTCACGTTGGAATTTGTTGTCTTATGAGTGTCTATGCAATTATGTTAATGTACCACCAGTACCTTTAAGTGGGTGCGATACATGTGCTTCCATGTTCACGTACATAATGCTCTTTTACAGTTTAATCTGAAAAAAGATAGATGTCAAAGTCACTTCATAAGTTAACTATCCTCAAGATGTAGTTATTTCTGCATGTGATGGATACTTAAGAAAAAGATAACCTGCTTTCCCCCTTTTTTTTTTTTCATTTCATACTCAGTCATATTTTTAATACAAATAGAAAATCTGACCTGATGAGGCATTTATTTGAGATGCTCTCTTGAAGACTTTTATTTATTAACTGCTGAAGTAAATACACTGGTCCAGAAGTGTATCTTTTGGTAGGAAAGAATATGGATACTGTCAAGTTCAGAAGTAACTGAGTAGTAAGTAACTCTATACAAGATATTAAGAATTTTTGAAGCTATTTTTGAACATGATGATTAAGAAGATCCTTTACATATCAACTGATTGAAGGAGACCTCTTAAGCCCTGGCATCCAAGCTGTGATGCACTGAAGAAGTGGGCTGTGGAAAGGCTGCTGTTTTCCAGAACTTGAATCACAGGTTGAGTACTTGAATCTCTTTCATCAAGGTTGGAAGAGACCTTCAAGAACATCCAGTCCAACTGTCCACCCAGCACGACCACTGGAATGCCTAAAGCACTAAACCGCATCACCCAGCATTGGATCCAGGCGCCTCTTGAATACCTCCAGGGATGGGGACTCTACCATCTCCCTGGGCAACTTATTCCAATGTCTGACCACCCTAACAGTGAATTCTTTTTTCTAGTCTCTAATCTGAATCTCCCCTGTCTCACCTTAAGGTCTTCTCCCCTTGTTCTCTCACTGCAGGCACAGCAGAAGAGACTGACCCCCACCTCACTACAACCTCCTGTCAGGTACTTGTAGAGAGTGATGAGGTACCTCCTGAGTCTCTTCCAGGCTAAACAAACCCATCTACTTCAGCCATTTGTCATAAGGCATGTTTTTTATAGCTTTGTTGCCTTTCTCAGGACACCCTCCAGCACCTCAATATCCTTCTTGAGGTGGGGGAATAAAAACTGAACAGAGTACTCGAAGTGTGGCCCACAAATACAGAGTACCGAGGAATTTGCCATGGCTAGATCTGAACTTGCCATGGTTAGGCAGGTTTGCAGCACAGAGAACTGCTATTCAAAGTAGCATTTCCTACCTGCTGATCAGTTGAGATGAATCCTTCAAGTTTATGCTTCATAAATTATTTAGGAGTTTATTATTCTTAGTCACGTCTAGTAAAAGTTGTTACAGAGTAATTCTTTTCATCATCAATTTCTTTCTGGCATGTGTGCACACAGGACTATCATGGTGCCAAAGCAAATTGTTTATGTTATCAAGGTATCAAGAGTTTTTAAAGAGGTGTCTTTTGCATTGTTTTTGTTAGAGTCATTGATGATAAATGTATAGTCTGCATACTGAAGTGCGAATTGGTGTCAAATAATTCTTGGAACAGACTTAAATTATATGGAAGTTGTTGAAGAGGTGTGGGGACAGAGTACAAATCAGTATCTCTATGAATGATTATGAAGCATCCCAAGTTCCCATTCATTCTAAAATCTTGGCTTTGTTGAATTAAAGAAATTTTGTCATTGTCAAAAGATGAGGGAATTTTCAATGTAAATGTGTGTGACATCCTTTTAGATGTCTGTATAGTAATAGTGCAAAATCTCATGCACAATATATTTACAAGAAGTGCATGAGTGTACTAAACTTTTCCTGTGAACAACTGTAATGTGCTAGAGCAAACGAAGTCTTATGTAGAAGAACCTTACTGGAGAAGAATTAGAGTTATCCAACATGCAAAGAAAAGAAGAGAGGCTCAGATCACATGATGGGATCACTAGAAAGCCCATGTCTCTCTTTGTAAGTGGGACTGGTAACTTGGTGCCTCTTCAAATTACAGTGTGTATTATTTACTGTAATAAATTTTCACTATGGTTTCCTTTTTATACTCTATTTACACTCACATTTGATTTGCATTTACACTGAGGTGTTGGTATAACAGTTAAACAGCAGATTGCCAGGAGTGCAGCTATGGAACTGTTGGTCATGGCTAGATCTGTGTGCAGAACTATGCCTGCCAAAAGAAAGTATATTTCAATTTAATATCTTTTTTTGCCAAAGTTTTTGGGTGGTAGTGAAGCTATGAGATTGAAGGGGAAAGCCAAATGCTTTGCAGGTGCTGAAGACAATTCGAGAGATAATTTATGATAATTTAAGACGAAATTAATTCAGAAGAAACTGAAGAGCATCTTGGTCTCTCAGTATGTTAGAAAAACAAAAGGCAATTAAAAAAAGAAAAGCCACAGAATGTACTTCAGTCCAAGACAATCCTACCAAAATTAGCAAAATTTTGTTGCATTAGCTGAGGAGGAGTTAC
Source organism: Climacteris rufus (assembly GCA_013398175.1). Lineage (NCBI taxonomy): Eukaryota > Metazoa > Chordata > Aves > Passeriformes > Climacteridae > Climacteris > Climacteris rufus. Next base: position 701,361 of record VZRZ01004834.1, read on the forward strand.
ATTACAGTTTTGCATATTGATGTCTACTGAAAGAAGTATTTGGGTTTGCTGCAGGAGTTCAGCAGGAATAGAAGCACATTATACACTCCTGTCACCTGGCTGATAACTATCTGGGAAACTTGCTGGAGGGGTTCTTTAATCCCACACAGGTATCAGCAGGAGTGCTACCCCTGAGTGAAGGGTCAGGAATTATTAAATGGTACACTGAGCTTCTCAGTTGAGCCCTGGTAATGGCTTCAGCAGCATTTCTCACCAATTAATCTTGCACATTGGTAGAGCTGGAATAAAACTCAGCAGTTCCTGGATTCTGTTCCTGTGGTTAGACCACCAGATCACAGTGTCCCTCTGGAGGTCCCAGTAGACAATAACAAGCAGACAATAATTTGACCAGAAATAGAAAATGGGGGAAGTAGTAACAATAAATTCATTAGCACAGTAATTATTAAAGTGAAGAGAATTCTGCACATGAAGTAGTTATGCTTTAAAATTACTGTCTTAAAAAGAATAAAGTAATATAGGAGTATCAGGCAATGAAGAAAATGAGAATAACTACATCTTCTTGGGGGACTTGGCCTACTTTTTGGCCTTGGTGGTAAAGATGACCTTGTTTACGTGGAATGTTCATAGGCAGAGCCAAGGAAGTATGTGAAAGAAGGGTATAATGGTCTGTCACAGGTTATCCACTGTAAGACGAAAATTTAAAGACCTTGGCTTGGTTGATGCTAACACACCAGAGATCGCCTGCTGCACATTGCATGCAATAGTGGGGTGGCTCATCTTGGAGGATAAAAAGCTCTCTGAATATGCAATAATAATTGTTCTGTAAGAATCTGCATGACATTTAAGTTTATAGTTGATAATTTTTATGTTTGCTGTTAGAGCACAGCTCAGGGGCTGACCTGAGTCAGCCTTTCCATCAGAGTGGTGGGTCTCTCCCATTTCTGCAGCTCCACGGGCTGAGTTCCAGGGTGGAGGCAGTATAGCAGCCATTTCTAGCAAGTCACAAGTGTTTTTACCAGTTACACTCAGGTACTATACTAATGAAGTAGCTGTAGATGCCAATATTGATAATACTTTAAAAAAAAATAAACATAGAAAAAACTATACTGTTGCTGGAAAAGTAAAGAGCATGACAAAAAAAAAACCCCACATGTATGCTGGGAAACCTCTAGAAAACTGACAGAAAAGTAGAAGAACTGCAGAAGCATTGACATTGAAAGTATGACATGCTTCAACCTGACTTATAAATGCCCAATAGATTTTTAAAGCTGAATTTCTCTTATTGTTTTGTTTCTCTTCTGAGCTGCTGGTTACACTGCAACATGTGCCTGAATAGCAAATAGATAACACAGCTATGGCTGTAGCAGCAGCAGTGAAGCTACAGTGTATGACAGGTTGCGTCTCTGGTGGTACCTACATAAATATGTAAAAACCTGTCTGATATCTACATGCTGTAATTGTGATTTTTCAGTGTCAAGGTCAAGACAGACCTGGCCTCAGAGTAGCAACACACAGTGTTGTCATTGTTTCAGTTGGAGAGGTAGTAGGAGTTTGAAAGTGGGTAATTACAGAGTGAAATTTGCTCAGTTTTTTGTGAACCGGTTATTGAAATAATTATATTTGCATAGGATCATTACTCATTTTAGACAAAGCAAAGGAGGAAGAGCTGTTTCTAATTTGTGTAATCTCAGTAGCCATCCAACTTCTTGGCACCATCTACCTCATTAAGCCTTAATAGAGGGTGTTGAATTGTTTCAACACACTTGCTACATCATTCAAAAATGCTGCACAGATCTGTCTGATAACATATGCAATGACTCTTGCTATAATAAAAATAGTCAAGGTTGGGTTAAAGAATAGTGTAACTACCATTATTCCATATTTAGAAAGTATCTCTCACTTCATATAATTCAAAAATAAAAAAGCAATTCTAAACTCCTCAATATATGTACTCTCTGCTGTTTAAGCAGTTTTAATCTGCTCTTGGCATTGCATGGAGTAATGGTTGTTAATAAATGTAGAAGAGTGGTATACATCCAGAAAATTGAATGTACATGTGAACATAAGAATATTAGCTCTCAAAACTGCAGCAATGGTTTCTGTTTACTTAAGATGATCATCCTTTGTCATTGGCAAAATCGGAGACTGGATGTGAAGAGTTCTTGTGATGAAGATGTGCACCTATCTAGTTACTCCTTATATAAATGGTTTACAAAATTAGAATGTAATTCCACAAAATTGCTTGCTCTATTTTTCAGGATTTTAATAGCTTGGGGATGAAACTGATTTCCCACTGCTTTGCACTTTTTGTAGTTAGATTGTTGTACAGGACGTACAAAGTGAATATGAAATGCTACCATTCTTTTTTGACACATGCATAAAATACACACAAACTAAGACCTATTATATTTGAATGATAAGAACATTTATCTGTGTGGAGATCATAGCTGGTCTAAATGAGGGTTCCTGAAAAACTGTTCATTCAGGTCACTTGGCACATGGGACATACAGCTGTGGGCTACAAAGCCATGTGCCTCTTTGTTGTATCTCGGTGTTCAGTTTTACAGCAGGTAAAGGCTTTTGCAGATGCATCCTCTGACCACACCTAGAAAACTGATGGCCTTATTAGTAATAGAAACAGAGACTTCTGCAGAGGTTCTGAAAAGGCCTGAGTGGCTGTGTGCAGTTCTATTCCTGAGCAACATCTCACTGTCAAGATCTGTAATAAGCGTCTTTAAAACAAAGGATCCAACCAGACCTGCATAACCTGTTTGTTGTTCCTTAGTCAGAGGCAGGTAACCAAAAGAGAAGTGGAAATTACATCAGTACTAACACCACACTTCCTTACAGCTGTGATTATTTAGTTTTGATTCCCTGGGATGGCTGTCTGTTATCAAGGGTAAATTCTTTGTCAAGGGAATGGGCAAGCATCAAACCTCCATGCTGTGGTTCTGTATATACTTCCTTGAGGTTTCCAGAAGTGTTACTTAGCCCAGATATTGAAAGCAAGCCCTAAAGTGTCCAGGATGGTTATGTGTCCTTTTTATATGTAGCATGTGATTCTGAATAATAATGTCTGGGATACTAAAATTTTAGGAACATGAAGTACTTACTGTACATATAGAAAAACAGCTCTTTGTTAAGACTTCAGTCCTGTAAAAATGTTTCAAAAACCTTTTTGGGACCATAAGATCGTAAGTTGAAGAGCTTAAACTGGTGGATGCCCCACACAGACCAAAACGGTTTCTCTTGTCTGATGCTCTTGACAATTTGCTGAAGGATCAGTTAAGACTGGAGAATGGACATCAGAACAGCAATGAAATTAAGGTGGCAGAATACAGCTTTAGACACATTAAGAGGTGGGAAGAGAATAAGAAGCAGGTGCCTGCCTTAAACCACCACGTTGCTTGGAAGCTGTGTGTGGTCAACTGACTTCACATCACGTGGCCACTACAAGGCACGGGGATCTTTGCCAGATTGAACATACGACCAGCCTTGTCATGACAGGGAAATGGAATGTGGACAAAGGATGCTGCAATCTGGCCAGGAACAACTGAGATTCATGATGGCTGCCTCTTGGGTCCTATATATGGAAATCATCAAGAATGGGATGCCAAATCTTCTATACCAGCCTTTGACCAGAAGCTCAAGCAAGTTTTGCAGTTCATTATTTCATTCAGTTCTTTCTTTTTCTTATGTGCTGTCTTAATTAACCTTAATCTTAATTAACCATGCTTCCATTATGGTCAGAGGAAAGAGAGAGGAGGAAACACAAAGAACTGGACAAGGGTGAAGAAGTGTTTCTTGACTGAAAATTAAAAACTAGTGGGGCCTCCCAAGAAATTTAAAAATGCTTGGTGCAGACTGAGGTTGTCAGCCCAGACTCTCTCACATTTTCCAAAAAGCTCTTTTACTGAAGGCAGCTCTGCTTTGGGCCTATCAGACCAGGCCATTCTTGTCCCAGTCAAAATTTCTCAGTATTTTACATTCAGATATTCATGGAAGCAGGAACTGGAATGCAGATCTTCCCTTCTTGCTTACAAGTAAGGGAAAGCCCCTGGTTACAGTTTCCCCTGGCTCTTTGGGTTACAATTTCCCCAGTGCTCTTTGGGTTTCAGAAATGCTGACAGCATGCATTGTGAAAATGTCCATCAGAAGGACGGTAACACAACACTTCATAAGCTGATTGTTAGCACTGGCCTATGAGAATCAGTGAAATGAGCTCAAAGTCAAGTGACAATGGAATCTGGGTTTCCCAAATTGTGCTTAAATTAGTAGGTCCTAAACTATGTCTTCTGCTTGGGGTCTGTGGGTGACACAAAGAAAGAAACAACTTGGTTGTGCTTCCCAGTGCTTCAACAAGAGCTAAATGCCTTGTTCAATGCAGACAAAACCTGGGCTGCTCCAGACACAGACCTGTGCAGCTGCAAGGGATTTTGAGCCCTACCCTGTCCCCCTTTCCTTCAGTAGGTTTAAATTTTCTTAGACTGTCTTTTATCTGGCCTGTTGTTAACATACCGAGAGGAGGTAACTAGGTATGTAAAGAACTTTAGTGTTAACAAATGGGCACTTAAAGGCAGCTTATTCTCTTTGTGGATGTAAGTCCTGAGTTCAAATGAAAATAGTGAAGGAGTTTCTATGCAGCCTTTCTGGTGAGGTGGGGAGAGCAGAGCCACCTCAGGCACTTGAGTGTGTTTCTGAAGCCACAGCTGCTCTGTACTCAGTACAAGTCCTACCAAGAGATCCCACAGCAGCTGGGGACTGGCACAGCCAACCTGCCTGTTCCTGTGCCATGTCCTCTCTCTGCTGTGTGCCTGCTGGGGAGCAGTTGTAGGAAGCTCCTGCCGAGAGCAAGCTGAGGGCTCTCGCTCTCACCACCAGCAGCAGATTTCATCTGGCTAGATCCCAGACGATGGAAGGTAATCTGTTGTATTCACTGCAATTTTTGACTTGTCCTCATCTGCTGTTGAAGATCGTATCAGTAGTTTTGCATCTGTAATTTGTAAGTGATTTGCACTCTTAAGTTGTGGGAACAAATAATTCCATGCATAACTTAGAAAATGTGGCCTGCGGAGTCTATTTGCAGTAAGCATATTAGTTAAATTACCAGTGTGATTAACTGTAAGAATGAATGTGCTTTCATAAATACCAAAGCAATTATTTCTGGTAATTTATTCCACTCCTTACAAAATGGCTGCAAGAATCTGAACTAATGTTTTTCAGATAATGTATTCCATATTTTGTGATGGGAACTTGAGAGAAATTTCTTTTTGCTAGGGCAATTAGCTTATACTAATTTGGAGAACATTTTCAATGTTCTTTATTAGAATTTAGAGAATTGTGAGTAAAAATATTTTCATTGTAGGTACTCAGCAACATAACAAAGTACGCTTCCAAACTCTCATTTCCATATCCTTTCATTTGGTAAGATTAAAACAGCATGCATGAGTGCATATGTATATATACTTTAGGATTGTAAAACCAACCCCCATTTTTACGGTGACACCAATTAGATGTTTGTTTCTGAGTTGGTGATGCATTCCCAAATTACTAATCTAGCTAGAGATTAGTATCACCTCATTTGGGTTCATTCAATTGTATGCTTGTTTTCCCAAATGTTTTTTCAGAAATTATCTATCTTAAAATAAAAAGAACAACTTTAAATCATATTGTTGGTTTGTTCCTTTTGGTCTGGGTCCAGTATGGAATGCAGCCACATGAGCAGTTGAATTAACGCAAGAGAGGAGGAATGAGGGAAAACAGTTTGGATTTACTAGAGTTACAAGATCTTCAACCAGATGTTCTACAAGCTACAGCTTGGAAGTATGGCACCAAAGGCTATTTTTTTGAGTTGACTAGCTACTTTACATTTTCTTGCTACTTGAAACCTTTTAAATTTTTAATGCTGAATTTATGAAACACAAATTATGGAAGATACAAATACTGGCTTTGCTTTTAAATTGTTGTAGGAATTGTAGGATTATTTTTGACTTATTAACATTTTGTCCAGGGACAAATATATTGCTAGTATTGTGGGCAGTGAAGTGGGGGTATTTCTCATGTATTCTCATGTATAGTGTAAACATAATAGTTTAGCCAATTTTCATCTGAAAGAATATTCATATCAAAAGCAGTGGCCCAGGAGTAATTCCTGTGATCTGGGTCTTCTATAATTCTATTCCAGGTTGCCATTTTACTGTTAAAATCTTCAATTCTTATTTTAAGAAGCATCAACATCATGATTAGGAGCCTTATTGATAGAAAGATCAGATCTTCCTCTTTGGAGATCATCAGAGAGCACTGCCTGTTTCTATTGAAAACTGGGAAATAGTTATACATAAACTCCTTTCAGCGCTCCTTAAATTCAGAGTTAAGGTCAAAATAATTACTGTTTACCACTCACACTTATACAAAAGTTGGATATACCACATATGCCTTGCTTTCATGCTGTATCAAAGCTGTATCTTTGTGTGCCTGTTGTCATGTGACCCAGAGCTCTTATTTCAGTTAAAGTGAATGTAAGAAAGTAAAAATGCTTAAAAATAATGTTTAGAGGGATGCTATGAACAGCTACACATGTGCCTCTATGAAGACTTGAATGATTGTTGCACCAGTTCTGCCTTGATTTCTCAGTAAATTCATGTGCAATGGATGTGTTCATTTATTTATTGTGAATGTTCTTCTAGAGTGAAGGCATACAGGCTTATACTTCTAATTCAGAAAAAAAAAATCTGCCTTATAAATTAATAAAAGTTACAATATACTCCTTCACATATCAGACAATCAAACATTTCAAGATATCAAAAATCAAAATATTTCTCCCAGACCTCCAAGACCTCCAAATCTTTGAAAGATATGGTATGAAAATAGTGAAGAATCATGCAAGATGGAGATGTTCTTTTAAATTTGCATTGGAGACTTCTTCATGTTTACATGAAGACTTCATGTTACAATAATAAATTGACCATCATTCAACAAGGTTGAATGAAAACGAGAACAGAAGAATAATATCCTGTACCAATACCTGAATGAAAAGAGCATGGGGCTTCAGAAGTTGTGTGCCTTTCACGTGTATGATTCAGTGTACCTATTCTACAGAACTAGAACTATAGCAGGATACTTTCCTGGCAATTTTGTGGAAATATTTCTTTGAAATAAGTGCCTGTATTTTAGAACAACTATGGACCAGTGTTGGAACTTGGCTGCCAGCTTTCATTAGTTGAATATAAATAATAAACCAGCACTCACTTGGAACGGTACAACCCAAAAGAAATAAAATTGTTTATTTCTGCCTTTCATTTTTCATATGTTGTGTTAGCCTGGTATCTTTTTTATTTGTATTTATTACATCAGATATTGATAGGCATTTTTAGAAGTAATTTTTATGTAGTAAAATTTTTTTTCATTCTACTGAGTACTGAATTCATCAGAGTAGCTGAAGTTCTAAAGGAAGGTCACTACTTCTGTTATTTATATATACTGATTAAAAGTTATGGTCTTAAGGAATATGTAGAAGGCTTGTAATAAGCAATATGAGTTGAACCACTCATGATACTGCTGTAGAAATGTCTCACTGCTGCTAAATATTGCAAAATTATTAATCTTTCTTGACAAGGAGCCAGTGGTTTTCAAGGTATTTTTGGTGTCTAGTTCCCACTTCACTAAATTTCCCATGTTCTTTATCTGACCTAATATTCCTCCTGACTAAGGGGGAGACTTCAAGCCACACTGCAGCCTGTAGGACAGTGGCACTGAGTGCACACACTGAAATTGATGTCTCTCTCCCATTCCCTGTCTGAGGATGCAGATCCTCTTACTCTAAGCCAGTTCCTGTGCTCACACATTCCCCCTGGGGTGTGACAGTCCTTGCCCCAGGATGATCTCTTTCTTTTGCTCATTTCCTTTTTCGAATCCCTAGAGCTTTACCAACCACACAGGCCCAGAAGTTCTTCTGATCTCTGGTACATGACAAGGCAGAGAAGGTCTAATGAGTAGCAGATGCTACAAACAGCTGCAGGTGGAAGTTGAGTCCACAGACATCCTGGGATATTGGATATTACTGGATACTCTGCCCTCATTGTATCAGTATTTAAGGATTCTGTTATTATTTGGTGTAGTGTATATAGAATTCTTGCTCTTAGCCGTATATCACACATCAATGTGCTGAACTCAGAGATTTACAGAACAGATAAAAGAAATCGGTATGCAGAATTCCTAGCCCCGTTGCAGGGAACAGCATTTCTAATCAGAAATGACATGGAGTGGCTGTCTTACTCATGAAAGAAAAACTGAAGCTTCATTCCTACTCATTTCTTCCAGCTGAGGTCTTGATCAAAATTCCTACACTAAAAGGCTACTATCATGTTTAAGTATTTTTTCCCTTGTCTGATACCCAGATGTCTGTGACATTGCTGTTTTTATAAGTAAAATTAAACTATGCAAGCAGATAGAAAAATTGTTATTCTTAGAGGTGATAATAAAGTTTCATATTGTACATTAAAGTCAATACTGTATATTTAAAATATATATTTAAATGAGCTAGTGAATAGACAAGCAAGCTTTGGAAGGGTTCTTGATTTGTGGTTTACTGTCCCCACTAATGGATATTTGTAACTTGATTTAGCAGATAATGACCAAATGTTTTTAAAACAATCATTCATCTGAATTAGAACATTCCTCTGCAGGTTTTGACATCATGGTAACATTTTAATTGAATTCCTAAGAGGGATTTATTCATCCAGAGAAAATATATTTTAAACACGCTAGGCTATGGATTGTTTAAATCTGGTTACTTTCGTGGACAGACTTGTGTTGTCTAACCTTGAGAAGCAGGCAGTGACAGAACTAAGGTCCTGTGAAAGAGATTTATTATGCTGTTTGCCTATTATTAAAAAATTGTTAATTTTAAAATGGAAGTATTGTTACAGATCATTAATTAGTGGCTCTGAGTATTTCTGCCCCGTGGAGCAGAGGTGTGCACGGTTGCCCAGCTGTGACAGTGCAGTGTCATGGGGGCTTCTCTTTTGTCTCCACAGAAGCAGGGGGCAAGAAGCTGCGGAGCACCGTCCAGAGGAGCACTGAGACAGGGCTGGCTGTGGAGATGAGGAACTGGATGACTCGTCAGGCAAGCCGGGAATCGACGGATGGGAGCATGAACAGCTACAGCTCTGAGGGAAAGTAAGCAGCAGTTACAACTCTGGTTTCCTGATGTTTCTCCATGAAATTGGTAGTTAGAGAGAAGCACAGTGAGCGCTGTAGGTCCTGTTCTGTCAGAATTCCCATCACAAGCCAGTGCCGTTGATGGACCAAGCCAAAGGCTTCTCTTGTGACCAAAAGAGTCTCCCATTGTTGGTGCAGGAAGGATGAGGATAATTTCTGCTGTGCTGTGAGGAGGGTACCTAGTGAGTCAGATCATCATCATGAGGTGTGTCAGGAGGGGAGGCAGGTGCAGTACACCAAGTAAAACACAGATATGGAAAAGTTCTCTTCCAAAAATTCCTTGCGTATGTCAGTGCTTTGCAGAGCAGAGCATTTCCAGAGCATTTCCAGATGTCATTCACTGGGCTCAAGAGCTTTTCAAAGATTCTGTTACTTTAATCCTGAAGAAGTTGTCTGGGCAGAAGTACGAGTCTGTCACATATCATGGTTTTCATAAAAGCCCAAGTTAAAGACTTCTGAGCGATATGTCTGAGACATTGCCCAGAAAAGTCTTATTGTAGGTTGATTTATTAGTGTCATTCACAGCACTGGACAATACATCTATGCTGCACAGTATATCTTATGTGTCCAAGTTGATGCACTATATGCATTTGAGATGGACATTTCTTTATGATGGGTCATTACAAATTTCATTAGTTCTTGTTGCTGTGTAATGGGTCATAGATAATTTATGGCAAGCATTTTAATTTTAAGTTACTTTGGTCATTTGTCACAATGGATTTCAGTTCCATTATTGAATAGATGTCATTCTCAAAGGCATTTTTAACAAAATTTTTAGAATGAATGGTGATAGCAACCGATATTCAGACTAATGTCATAATTTTACTGTGTACATTTGATATTTAGCCATTAAATTCACAGTAACTGAGAAATGCGAGCAATTTTACCTTTATGTTACTAAATCAGTGGTGAGAGTGTGTGTTAGTATCTTAATGAACTGGTTTTATAGGAATTCTTTGATAATTAGCAGTGGTCTTTAATATATTGGAAAAAGAGAACATGATGGAAAAATACTAATGTGGAAATTATTGAGGATTAGTGCTTTCTTTACCTGTTTATTTATATTCTGGAGGCTGAATTGCTGCTTGTTGAACACTGTGGGATTTTGAAAATTACAGTAATTGTTTTGTAAGTTCCTTGCATTTCTACCAAAACTGCAAACACTAAGTGCAAAATATCTAGAAAATAAAACCCAAACCAAAGTAAAGCAAACAAAAAACAAATTAAAAAACCCAAACAAACAAATGAAGGGCAAATTTAACTGTATTTATTTTTTGCTGATGTTGTTGC